>LBNU01002891.1:51647-63546 GCA_014162995.1 Artemisia annua
TATATATATATATATATATATATATATATATATATATATATATATATATATATATATATATATATATATATATATATATATATATATATAGTGTAGCGTTCAATGCAGAACCAATTTTTTGTACAGAACTTTACAGAACCATTTTTAAACCATTGGATCATTTAATCAAGGGCTGAAAATAATAGTGGCAATTTGGTAATTGTTGAAAGATCATTTTTTTTTCTGAAAAATACGAAAGGTTATTATAGTAATTCCATATTATAGCTTTTAAAAGAAACCGTTCCTTATATCATGGGATTATGGACCCATTTCATATTGAAACTCCAATCAATTTATTTTTTAGGTTAAAGCCTCCATTAACAATTGCTACCACCAACCAAAAGATCAGATCACCACAATGACTACTTCTTCAACCTTATCAAACATCCATCATATCTTCATCACCAAAATGAATCTTAAAGGTTATTGAATTGTTTAATTTCATTCTCACGGCTGACACTTTAGATCTGAAAACTGCCATCATAATTCTTTACTACTCTCTTTCAATGAATATCTAAGATTTGTTGATGAATAAAGGTTATTGAATTGTTCGTAGCAGGTTAGTGAGGGCGGCTGCACTATCGCAAGTTGGGGCTTCAAGATCTGAAAACCGCTATCACAGTAAGTATTTTTATTATTATTACTCTATTTTTTTAATTAAACACATTTGCTCAAGTAAATGAAATTCTTTGATATAGTAAGGTTGGGCTATGGCCCGGTGGAGTCCATCGATATTCATAAAAATTTGATAGCTTCACTTAATAAATGGAACCATTTTTTGGTTGGTTTAAAAAGTGTAACAAGGTAACATATTTTATATTTTAAGTTAACAGTTAGTACAATGATATGATTAAGGGTATGTATTGGTTTTATTTTGGTGATGTGTATTGACTTTGATTTTGCCGACATATATAAACTTTTTATAAAAGATATTTATTTGATCTATCAAATTTGACATGAGTTTTGTATAAAAGATTTTTATTTTTAAGATCGTGTATAATCAAAGTGCTAAACATGCATATTTTATTTTGATTAGTGATAACTATTTTGTTTAGCGAGATGCTTCGGACCTTTTGACATTGGGCTAAATGTTACCGAGTAAATCTGTTATTTATAATATGACTAAATCTAAGTAAATTGGATTGACAATTGTATTTATTTATCACGCTTGCATATCTTAGCATATAGTTAGCCCGATTCAAATTATTGTATTTGCTCTGTTATAATGAGGCATTTCAGATAGTGCATATGTGTTTAGATTTTGCATATGTGTTTGTTAGTTGGTTTTAAATCAATGATAAAGAATGTGCATACGTGTTTTAAGGTTGATATGAAATTAAGAAAACAAGTATGCAAATATGTTATAAATTGTGCATTTGCGTTTTAAAGTTGATATAAAGTCAAAGAATGAGGTACCATATGTGTTTTAGATTGTGCATATGTATTTGCTAGTTGTTCATAAGAAAAAAATTGACAATTGTGCATATGTTTTTTGTTCATAATAAAGAATTAAATCAATTAATAATAATTGTTTGTAATTTCAGGTATTCAAAAGACACAAGTGTTGATCATGATAAAAATAGACACAAATGTAGAATGAGATACGAAAGCGTGCACATATGTTATCGGAAGAATGCATACATGTTCTTGGAAGAGTGCACACATGTTTTTGAATGACGAGCACATCTATATCTAACTAGATACATTTGTATTTGAATTGTATTTCATTTTGTGTATACTCTTTATGTTTTTGGTTGGTTATAAATTTAGAGGTTACATGTATATGTTTATGTTTTTTGTTATAAATTCGAAGATTAAAATACGTATGCTAGAAACATATATGCAATTATTATATTAATCAAAACAAGTTAAATGTGTAAACAATTGTAAGTAAAAAATGTATGTAAAATTACAATACTATAAAAACACATATGCACCTTCCTTTTTTCAAAAACATGCATACATACAAAAAATAAATAAATAATAAATCCGAAATTTAAAGGCTTAAAAAACGTTTTTTTATTAAAAAATTAAATAAAAATGTGAAAAATGTGTTTTACTATAATGCCCTTTTGAATTTAAAAAACAGGAATTAATAATACTAAATTCTCATTGGTTCATACTGGTTCTGTAAAGTTCTGTACAAAAAAGTGGTTCTGCATTGAACGTGCCCCTATATATATATATATATATATATATATATATATATATATCACTTTATTTGTGTTAAATATTGAAAATAACATATCCATAGACCTATTTCACAACTCAAAAGTCTAGATAAGTTAAATTAGAAAAAGATAATTTATTAAATATATAAAATTACCTATAGACCATAGAGGCGTAGAGTTAACTGGAAAACAAATATATTTAAAAGAATATAGACACAGTGTTATAGTCCAAAGTTAAAACCCATGTGCGCTAGATACAAAAGTCCAAAACCATGAATTTCTACAGTACTTTCTTTCTTTTTCCTCGTGCAAAACATAGAAAAAATGTATGAAGACAATGGTGAACTGTGATTTCCGGCGAGCTTCATGACAGTAATTTTTAATGACTGGTCGCAGTCGACATGTTGTACTGCAATTGTTTATGACCTTGCAGTAAGTTTTGAGATGGTGGTCGCTGCTTGGTGCCACCGTCATCGCCGGAAAGTATTATTTTTGAAAACCCATTCTAACCTTTTTCATGACCCGTTTGACCCATTGAGAATTCAACAATAACAAATTGGATGACCCAAATGACCTATTTTATGTTTTTGATCTTACCCATTTCAACATGTGATGATGAAAATCTTAACCACTTCACCCAATTTTTGCTAATATGGGTCAAGTTTGCCAGGTCTACAAGACATGATGATATTAGCATGCAACATCAGATGCCATGGAGAAACTCAACATTGTCATAGTTGGTTGACCCAAATGTAGAGTTGAAATTGTGAATGTAAATGTATCATACCATATAGTAAACGCGGCGAAAACTTTGCACTATAAGGGATTTTCTTTTTAGCAATAATTGTATCAAGCCTCTTGATTTAAGTCAAACAAGAGTTAAATTAGACCCCATCTAGTTTATAAGATCATAGCATCAGAATCAGGCTGGGAGAAAATAGGCAAACAGCATATAACATTAGAAAAGTAAGAAGCCGAAGATGATTTAATGCCTTCTCCAATCTTTTTACCACATTAAACCAAATGCCTACAGGTGCTAACCTTCTAAGTTCTAATTCCTAGATCTATGTAAGAATTTTGTCCTATATACGATACGAACTTATCTAATATGTCAAACTTGAATATTCTATGTTCATACATTAAATAAGTATAATTAATAAGCAAGAATAAAGATTCATACCAGTATTTGATTAAGCCATCCCATCCGCAGGTAGCAACTTTACTCTGTTCCAAAGGATGCCACTCAGCACCAATGCAAACTGATTCATGACACTTCAACGTTCTAAAGACTTTGCAACTCTTCCAATCCCAAAACCAGCATCTCCCTTCACCATCCCCAGACATAACAAACCGACCATCTGGTGAGAAATTCACCTGACAAGCATAACCAGCAACAACATGACCCGCAAACCTCTTTTTCTTATTAAGCTGAAACCTCTCACGTGTGCTATAAATCAAAACTTGATTATCCAAACTCTGTGCTGCCAACCAATTTCCATTAGGATGAAGCGAAATAGCGGGCATCGAGTGCATATGAGGCTCACTAATATACTTTATCACAACAGGAATACCAAACTCCCATACACGAAGAGACTTATCATCACTAGACGTGACAAACCTCCTGTTATTATCAACAAAAGTTATAGTATTCACCGCACCCAAATGCTGATCATACTCCTGCGTAATCTGCCCCGTATTAATATCCCACTGAACAATCTTCTTATCACTCATACCCGCCAAAAGTATATTCTGCTTATCATCATCCGGATTCAACTTAACCACATACGGCACCTTCCCAGTCGAAAAAGTCGATATCACCTGCCCCGTCTCCGTATCCCAATACTTAATATTCTTATCATACCCGGCAGTCAAAAACTTCGACCCATCATTACAAAACGATATATCACGAACCGCCTTACCATGCCCCATATACGTCCTCATACACTTCCCGGAATTATACACATCCCATATCTTAACCTTACTATCCATCCCAGCCGACAACAACAAATGCCCATGCTTCGGAAAAAACCTAATCGCCGAAACCCCTTTCGTATGCCCACTCCACGTATGCACCAACCGTTTCGGTATATAACAATGATCATTATTCGCTTTGGCGTCTTTAGGAGGCGCAATCCACGACCTGCCTTGATAATCCCTCTCCTCCTTCCCATGAAACGTACTCTTATCCGTAACAACCTCTCCTTTATCCTTACTCGCCCCCTCCTCACCTTTCTTCTTAGCATACTCCTCCGCATACTTCTTCTGCTCCTCCGTCAACTCCCCTTGCAGCCCCTCCTTCTTCCCGGCCCACGGGCTCTTCCTATTCTTCATCAACCACACATCACTCGCAGGATTCTCGACCTCCGCTTTCTCCATCTCATCAACCTCCCCCTCATTCCTCTCCATCACCTCCTTCTTCCTCTCAACTTTCCGCTTCTTCTGCTCATGTTGAGGAATATTATAAACCGAAACCGCATCGTTCCGCTCCAGGGCGTCGATATCGCCAACGTAATTATACCCCGCATTCGCGGAAGGGTCAGCAGCGTAGCCATATTTATAAAAAGTATTGTACTGTTCATCGAAAGTAAAAGAGGCAATAGAAGCGTTTTCAACAAACCCTAGCTTATGGTTGCGCATACCTTGAGCTATGCCGTCTTTAGCGTAGGGATGGGCTGGGCCTTGGATAGGGGCCCAGAGCTGTTCGTAAGTGGGGTTGAAAGTGACCACGTGCTGTGTGGGGTCCAGGGGTTTGGTTAAGGATTTGGATTTGAGGGAGTCGGTTACGGTTAGGGAGAGCATGGTGTCGTCGACTTTTGGGGCGGAGGATTTGGGGGTGATGAGACGGGGTGGGGAGGAGTCCGGTGAGGATGAATCGGAGTTGCGGTGGTCGGAGCCGTCGTCTTCGGTGTATGATTGTATTAGATCCATGGTGGAACCCTAGGGTTAGGGTTTGAATGTGATGAATTGGGGTGTTTGGTTCGACTTATGAAATAGTTGCTGTAGGATTTGTAAAAGACTAGTGATAGCGGCAGGCAAGATCGAACATCAAATCTAGAACGTGTTATGTGGAAGAGGAAGACAAAAACAAGATGATAATAATATCCCACTTAGACCATACGGCCCAAGCCCAGCTTTTATCTATTTCTACATATTAAAATTGAATGACACTGTTTCATAGGCCCATGTATTTACGGTGCGTTTGGTATCCCACTATTAGAATGAGACTATGACTATAAAAGTAATTAAAGGTGTTTGTTTAAGATAAGGGGGCACACCACTATGATAATGAATGATAAATATAATCTACGTATACATCAAGAGACATAAGTATGGATCTTTCATAGGTGAGGACCCACCACTAGTATCAAACTCATACCCATTGTCATTCATGCAAGCATACCAAATGCACCCTTAATAATCTTTGCTAAACTAGGGGTGTCCATCGGTTCGGTAATCGGTTTTTTCGGTTCGGTTAGTTCGTTTAAATCTTTTTTTTGAGTAAAATCGAAAGCCAAATCAAAAAAATCAAAAACCGAACCTTATAACCGAAAACTGAACCGAGTAACATGAATTACACAATTTTAATTATTTTTTCATATAATTATATATATTTTTAGCACAAAATATTTTTTCAAGCTTTAATAATGTTATATTTATATGAAGAAAGAGTTTTAGCGATTCTTTTTCATATAAGAAAAATATATATATTTATATGAATTTGATTTTCGGTTTTCATTGTCAAACTCATATCCAAATCGATAACCGAATATTTAGTTCAGTTCAATTTGATTTTGACCAATTCGGTTCAGTTACGAATTCGGATTAATTTTTTCCGGTTCGGTTAGGTTTTGGTTTGGGTTCAGTTTTCGGTTACTGTATGAACACCCCTAGCTAAAACAAGTTCATTATCCATTGCTAAAACAAAGAGGGGCTTTTTATGCAAACTGTGTTCGGTTGATATGTCTATTACTCTATTTGTACATGTCATTTTGTTTAACAACTCTTATACGCAAAAACAAATTGTGGATATGGTAATATGTTACTTATCCCAAGATATAAATGAATTGTTTCATTAACTTTGAGTACATGACAAGATGAGAGACCTTTTAGTTAATCATAGCTCAAATGCTCATCATAAAAAAACATAATAGTATTAAAATGTAAAATCGAAATGTATTTTAGGCAGGGACGGAGCCAGAAAGAAATATGACCGGGTGCACAAATTTTTTTGAACCGTAATATAATACGGTTAAAAAGTGAATTAAAACGAAGATTTCATTAAAACAATAAATAAATGAACATATTACCTTCTAATTAGTGATTCTACGATCTCCCATAGCAAAAAAAACACTTACGTGCACCCTCATTTTTAATATTAATTAGTTCTTCTTTCTCTATAGCACAAGTTAAAGCGTCGTTAAAATAATCATCACGCATCCAATTACGCAAATCAGTTAATAAGCTTCATTTTAGAAAAACATCTTTCAACCATAGCGGTAGCAATAGACAAGACTAAAGCCACCTTCAATTAAGCACTACTTTTCATATATATTGTAACTACGACAACAATAAAAATACCCCATGACAACACAATTGGGGTACTATTCAAATTCTAATATATTATTGACTATCACTTAAACTTATTATCCCTATTTGTCTTAATAGAAATGGCATAGTTATTCACTTATACTTATTGCCCTAAGCCTTTATTGATGATGATAGACTATACGGAACCAACAAATTAGTCAAGATTTCATACAACCAAATGTGGCGGAACTAGAACAATTTTTTTTTTTTTTGGGGGGGCGGGGCCGAATTGGAGATTTGTTTGTAACCTCAACTAGATTACCCCTAAAACTTATAATATTTGCACTAGGTGCCGCAAATTTTGGGGGTGGGCAAGACCCTCCCCTGCCCCTACATAGGTCCGCCCTTGCAACCAATCAAAACATGAAAAATTTAAAAGACATAATAAACAAATAAAAGATACATGTTACGACTTACGAACCTGTTTCATCTTTGTGGTGTTGGTTCAATTTGGGATTTTGTAAATTGTTAGGATGATGAATAAACTTGTTCCATTAATAAACCTATTCATCTTTGGGCTTTTATGCTTTAATTTATTAAACTTGTTTCATCTTTGGTCTTTTACAAAATTTTATATTTATATTTTATTTGTAAGTATACGAACTAAATAATATTAGAGACACATTTTAATGCACCGGGTGCATTTAAGATAAATTTAGGAAAAATTAAAACTATATCGAAAACATCCATGGGGCGCACGTGCACCCGCGGGCACCCCATTGGCTCCGTCCCTGATTTTAGGACCATGTCCGAGTTTTTTCAGGGTTTCATAGGAAGGGTTTCATAGGAAACACTGAAGAAACACGCCAAGGGACTTAAACACATTTTAATGTCAACAAGCATTGTGTGTATGCTTGTATATATATAGCTACTTTCATTTACAACTTCCACCGATGTGGGATAAGAACTTTCTAAACTCTCATGACTTCCACCAATATTGTCCTCCTTCTTTAAGATTCAAGTGTTTATTTTTAGTTTTTACAATACTTTTGTTGTATTTTGATAGATGACTTTGATCTACACAAAGGATCTCCAATGTATTATAGATTTACAAATTTAAGATGTTGGGTTGAATCAAAGTTGTGTTGACCAAACAGTATTGTTANTGTCCTCCTTCTTTAAGATTCAAGTGTTTATTTTTAGTTTTTACAATACTTTTGTTGTATTTTGATAGATGACTTTGATCTACACAAAGGATCTCCAATGTATTATAGATTTACAAATTTAAGATGTTGGGTTGAATCAAAGTTGTGTTGACCAAACAGTATTGTTAGTGCATCTTTTCTTGTTATAAGTTATTGATGTTTGTATTATCGTTCACAAAAGCAATGTATAATGATTTGGGGGCGATGAGATGGGGTGGGGAGAGTCTGGTGAGGAGTTGCGGTGGTCGAACCATCGTCTTCGGTGTATGATTGTATGAGATCCATTTGTGGTGTGAATGTGTGAAAGATGAAATTTTAGGGTTTGAATATGATAAATTGGGGTTAAGGGGGTGTTTGGGTCGAGTTAGTATGAATAAAGGTTGTTCTAGGGGTGTTCGTTAATCGAAAACGATGGCGGCTAAGTGGGTATTAATATCTCTATTCGGGTGACCCGAATACCCGAGAGATCTAAGAAAATCAAAGAAGTGAAAACCGTGTAAATAGTACTTTACATCTTATACTTTTATGTTTTATCTATGGAAAATTGGAAACTACTTTAGGAGGTGTTTTCTTATTGCGTTTTGAGCCTCCTTATCTACTTATTTCGTTTTGCAAATAAATATAATCTCAAATGAAGTGTTTGGCAACACAAGTGAATAATCACTTATTTGTGTTTCATAAGACGCAAAACATGGTTTTGTAAAACTGACAAGGGACAGGCAGTTTTTTTTTTTTTTTTTTTTTTTTTTTTTTTTTTTTTTTGAACACAAGGGACATGCAGTTTGAAAACATGGTTTTGCAAAAGTACTAAATGAAAACGTGGTTTTTCAATAAGCAATCCTAAACACTCCCTTAATATTTAAGTTCCTTATATAAAACCAAAATCTCGCACGCATGTTCTTTTTCATTTCCTTAATCATCAATTTATTATATTTAAAATGACATCACAATACGATCTTACTATATTTTTCACGTTCAATTGTTTTATGGTTTAATACTTTGGTGTACTGACGAGCTAGTGTGTTCATAAATTATCAATTTATTGATTTGCTCTACATTCTTCTTTTGATTTTACAAAATTTAGAGCATGATATGTGGAAGTCGTATAATATTGACATGGAATCTTAGAGAATGCTCTCCTCTATTTAATAAACTTAAGAAAATATTACAAATTTTATGTTGTCTAAACCGTTTCGGTTTAATAGAGAACCGAACCAAATAACTCAACTTCTTATTTGGTTGGTTTGGTTTGTGTTGATAAATTTGGTTTGGTTATTGGATAGTCTAATATATTATTGAAAACCGATAGTCTACTAAACCGTAAACCCACTGAATGGACACCCCTAAAGGATGCTAATATTTACTTTTGGCAACAGAGGTGGGTATAGGTGTCGTCACGTTAGCATATATCTTATAACACTCATATAACATAAACATCTTTCCCATTAAAATTCTTATAACATATCACCAAAAATACCTCACTCACTCACAAATAAACAGAGAAAAAAAATGCAATGTGATGTGGATGGCTATGGGACGGATAAAATAGCATGGGGTACAGTTTGGCAGTGCCATGGGTGGAAAAAAAAAACCCTATGGCATGCCATAGGTAACTGCACCGCTCACTCTAAGGCTAGCGATCAAACTAAAACCAAACACCGCCTAAAGATATTGTTTAGCAATACATAACGGTTACAATGTATTCTCAAGTATCACTTAAGAAAGTAAAGTAAAGAAAATGAAATGAAATAAAAATAGGTTGTATTCATACATACTACTAATCCCGTTGATGTTTTTTTTATTCTATAACAAACGTCGGTGCTATTAGAATATTATTTCCCTTGGGCCAAAAATGCTTGAGCCCATTAAAGCGTGTCCATTAGCCCAACAGTCTAGCGCAGATCAGGGAGCGATATAGCCCAAGGATAAGAGCGAGTGAATTCTTTTTCCAGAAGCTTTATCATCATCAAACCGACTCTCACACAAACCAAGAACAGCACTGCCTCATTTCTTTGATATCTATCGTCAACATCTCATTTATTCTGGAATTCTTTCGATCAACCGATACTCATACGGGAGCGGAATTGGAGAGCAATGACCAGTTGATGAGGAGTAAAGAAATAAACTGGTAATTGATTCTTGGTTAATGAGATAATTTTTGTTTGTTAATCTAATTTTGGCTGACGGTTTTGTGGTCCGTGTTTTTTGTCGGTGACGATCGTCGGTGTTTACGCGCAGGATGTGCTAATGGACCTTGGGTGAGTTTTCCTCATTATAGTAATTAGTTGATTCACATGGTTTTGCAATTTTTTAGAAAATGATACCGACATAGATATAACCTTTTTTTTTTTTTTTGGTTTTTTAACTTGGTGTGCGAGGAATGTTGATGGTGACCTAATGGCATGACGGTGATCATAGCAAATAATAAATGCATTTATGGTTTATAGTTTCGTTTTCATCGTTTACTGGATCATTGACTAATTGGTTCGGTTTTTTTCCCTTTTTTTCTTTTCCATGTTTTAGACGTTAATCGTTAATCTTTGTTTCAAAGTGATATCTTTTGGCTAATTTTTTAATTGTCACAATGAAAATATTACAAGGAATAAAGTGATTGTTGATGACGCAGTGTAACTTAAGTGAGACAGGTAGTGAGCGAAATTTTGAATCTATAACTTAGTTGTGATCAGATATAAGCAATCTAAAACAATATGTTTTAGAAATTTGTATGTGAAAGGGGGCTTAATTACATAAGTTCGTTAACCTTAAAGTCATTTGGGACTTGTGATTACTGATGATTTGATGAAGATGGTGTTCTAAGTTTTAGGTATGTGCTTTTTTTATGCTAATTTTACTTTATTCTGAAACTATCCTCTTGAATATTTTTTAATTTCATCGATTGCTTTCATTTTCGGTTACAGGTTATCAAATCAACCAATTGCATAACACCCCTTAAAGGACTTTTGTTATTAAGTTCAACATTCATTTCAACTGAACATGCTACATCAGGTTATCCCCCTAAGTTATATTGCTTTCATAGAGCTTTATTGTAAAAATGAACCAACAGGGAAAAAGATAAGGGTGTGTTTGGATTAGGTTATTTTACCGGCTTACGGGGTCAATTGTATTGGGAAAAGTTCATGTCCAACATATTTCCTGGCCATACAGTCACCAAATCATGAACACTAACACAATCCAACAACAGATTTCATAGAACGAGCTAACAGCTATTACAACAATATCCTTGACTTTTCAATAAGGGGCGTGTTACCTAGGCCGTTTTATGAGTTTTAGATTGCTTATTTGAAACTCTTTTTAGAAATGGTTGATGAAAGTGATGTATATATGGATGTACATAAGAGCTGTGTTTCTTTAGTCCTTTTTTTATTGATCACTAAAGATCTATATGGCTTGCTGTCCCAATCTTTTTATGCCAAATGTTGGTTTAATCTTTGTGAACTTTATGTGTTTTTTTGCAGAAGAGACCTGAAGCATTATGCACGGTTAATGCGGAGCTTGGGCTAAATTGACGGATAAAGCGAACGCTTCTAAATGATACATAACTTATAGTTTTTAGGTATAGTGGAACGTTGTCTTTGGTTTTTGTCGCTATAGTCGAACGAAATAGAGTTTACTGCCTTAGTTTTTCCGATCCACTGGAAATACATTATTTTTGGAAATAATGTCACTATTTGATATATGTCCAAATTGGTTGGTAAGTAACTGCATACATTTTGCAGAAGCTTTGCAGCAACGCAGCAATAGAGTTAAATGTTCGTAAATTGAAATGTCGAATGTCCCAAACAAACTATCCCGCCGCAACGCGGCGGGAGCCTTACTCCTTGTTCTCAACTATTACTTAAAGAGTTAAAGAGACAAAGACAAAAAAAAAAAAAAAAAAAAAAAAAAAAAAAAAAAAAAAAAAAAAAAAAAAAAAAAAAAAAAAAAAAAAAAAAAAAA
>LBNU01002891.1:63553-83629 GCA_014162995.1 Artemisia annua
ATTTTTTTTTTTTTTTTTTTTTTTTTTTAAATTATGGTTTCTAATCTTCTGATCGACTGATTCACAACATTTGAGTTCATCGCCATACAGACTTATACCTGGCGTAAAGCTTTTTTCAGAAAGGTTGGCGTGTAAACGTTTATTCTATTAGGATTGGTATGAATTTAGTTAAAAAGTTATTCATAGATTGTTTTGATAACATATTATGATAATTGATAACTCTAGCATAAATCGAGTGTTTGTTCATTTTCAGGAACGTGATTCTTTCGCAAATTCGTTTTTGTAAATTCAATTGGGCTACGCATATAAAGATTTAGCCCTAAAATTTATATCTTTGAGCTTTGAATGTGACTCTTCACGGGATAAATTACTATATATAACATTTATCAGGAGCCTAAACCCCCAACACTGTAGCAAACTGTAGAAAATAACACTGTAGCACAACAGTAACTAACGGTCGTTAAGTACTTAACGGCCGTTAAGTACTGTAGCAATTTTTTATTTTATTTTTTTTTTAAATTCCGTTTGGTCCTTCGTCTTACACCGTCGTTGCAAATTTAGTCCTTTCTACAGTGCTAACGGTCGTTAAGTACGTTCCAAATTTAGTCCTTATAACTAACGGTCGTTAAGTACACTAACTACTTCTTTGGCAAAACATTCCGCGGCAACGCGCGGGTGATCCACCTCGTTTATAACATACTCTAGGTTTGATACACCCATGAATGTTGACATTTAGAAAAGTGTAATTTTTGTCATTTGTATTCGGTTATACACTTATACTCCTATATGCTCAACTGCGCAATAGTAAATGTGTATGATTTAACATCTAAATATTGAAATATTATGTTACATCGATTATCGAACAATTCTAACTAACTTATACGGAGTACAACAGTATAAGGTTGTTTAAAGGGAAAATTCCATAAACACCCCAACCGTACTATGACTCCACCCTAAATGCCCCAATTTTTTTATTTTTCTCCAAATACCCCAAAGGGAGATGGTCGCCCCTAAAACTTGGGCGGATGCTATAACTTTGTGACATGTGTCCCTATACATGGACTCACCATGTACTTTCCTGGTACAGCTCACAGTGTGTACTTCTTGGGCGACTGGGACCCACATTTCTTGGGCGACTTGCATTTTTTTTTTCTTTTTGTAAAAAATTATTAACTACATTTTTGGTCCTTCTTGTTATCACTAATCGACAATGCTATACACTCTTTGTGTTGAGGATGTGGAAATTAATTTCGATCTTACAACTTCATTCGCAAACCCATGGTCAATTGGTCATGTTAGCTAAGCGATGCACTTATGAAAACCAATTGAGAGATTGGATAATAGTTGCATCACGAGAATACAGAACGAGCATTTATAATGATAAATCTTTTTAAAAGGGTTATAGTGTTATCAAGTTATATAATAACCAAAGGGTTTGTGCCCTAATAGTACATCTTGTTGTGTGAGAAGTTTTTCAACTATATGATTGTGTATTCAAGTCATGCTTAAGACGTGTGAGATAATTTGTAGTGTAATTTTGTGAAATAGTTAGTTGTCATTCCAAATATATATAAATAAATAAAAATACTCAACTCATTTAATGATATTATTTCATGTACCTTTGTAGTTCATAGAATTGTTTTCACTATGCAAAACTTTATAAAGCTTTAGAGATAAAAAAGATGCTCCGTATTAATTAAGAGTTACAGGCATTTTCTTGTAATGAAAAAGTTTATAATTTTAAACCGTTTTTCATTTCATGTAATCTTAAACTTATATACACGGCCACTATACTCGTTACCATTGTGAACTTCCTTTGCTTTAATTTTTCACTAAAAAATTTCAAAGCTCCAACTATTGAGCTATCTCACTAAGTTCATAGGCCCATGTATTTATTAATCTTAGCTAAAACAAGTTCATTATCCATTGCTAAAACAAAGAGGGCTTTGTATGCAAACTATGTTTGGTTGACACGGCTGTTATATTACTCTATTTTTACATATCAGATACTTTCGTTTAACAACTCTTATCGCAAAAACAAATTGTGGATATGTTAATATGTTATAATTATCCCTATTATATTGTAAAGGGTATAATCTTCAAGAAGATAACTTTTTTTGTTGGTTGTGAATTCTCATACCTAATAACTTCGAATTTTGAGTACTACATGTCTAACATTCCAAATTTTTGTGCCAGAAAAACCGGATGTCAGTGCAAAATTCTCTAGAAGTCAAAACAATACCATTAGGAGGCCTAAATTAGGAGGCCTAAATTATGTACTTAAATTCATGCTTAAACATGTGTGTCATGATACTGAAACATGTGTGACATGATCATGATGATGACTCACCAAAATATCCGGCTTAAGCATGAATTTAAACACATCTTTAGACCTCCTAATCAAGACTCTACAACAATGTATACACGTAACAACAAAAACCTTAACTAAGATCATCCAAGGACAAAAACCATTGAACTAAAATCCTCACTATCATTAAAATTAAAAACTATATACACTTAAAAACCAAAAATCAACACGACAAATCACTCCTACTACTATAAATTAAAATACTCACTTGCATTACTTTCACATTCACATGCAAACTCAATAGCAAGTCCTAACTGATCATCAAGATACCTCTCTAACAAACTAACTTCAACCACAACCGCAACCGCCACCTCTCCACTACCTCCTTCCACGTCCGCCTGAGGCCCCGATCTCAACCGGGACCACTTCCGACCGCAGTGACGGATAAAACACCATATTTCAACACCACATATGATAGGAATACTAATGCATACAACTGGGATGAGCAAAGGCAAACATAGAGCTAGAATCAAGTAGTGTAGCATGCGGCCGTGTAGCCATGATGTTATAATCAATGTGATCTTGGCTGTTGGAGATTCGGTGTTATATTCTTCGTTGTTGATGACTAGTAGAGGTTTTTGGGTATCGTTTTCACATTTTAGTTTTGGCTTAGATGGCCAACAGAAGAAGAAACAATCAAGCATGATTGACTTGAGGGAATGTAATGATTGTTGTTGATGATGATGATCTAAGCATTGTTGGGAATTTAGAGGTGGTTAGAGGGTTTTGGTTAAAGGGTTATGGGTGTCATGTTTTAAATTTGTGTGTGAGTTGCCATACACACATGCGCTAACATGGCTTACCACATGCCAACTATGCTTCCATACTTTGAATTGAATTGGAACATACAAATATTTATTGTGTTTTTTTATACATTTTCTATTATATCTGTGATACTTTGTTTAGGAAAGTACAATATTTATCTAAACACGTTATTATATTTTTTTTCATTGGAAAATTGTGGTATTTTAACATTATCGTTAGAAGAAATAAAAACTCGAACATTTTTGTTGGAGGTGCTAATGTAAATCGTTTCTTTCAAGGGGCTAACCTACATTGTCTCAAAGATATTCTATAGATATTAGATAATGATTATTTCTATAAGAAAAAGAGAAAATTTAAAAGAAGTTAGAAAGATAATTACATCAACGCGAATATTCAAGTTCGGATACTCGTTGAAATAGAGCCATATAGTCTTGGTCTTGTAGATTTCTCATACGACACAAAATTGAATGTTTTAAGGTCATGTGTAGATCGACGTGTGTATATCATACACAAGTTGATCAACGTAAAGCCCGTATAATAAAAGATAGGCAGGCGAATTTTGGGTGGAGGGCCTTTAACGATTACGCCGTCGTCGCAAAAAGTGTCGTTGAAAGTCAAAGTCAAATTGAAACCCTTTTTTGGTGTTTAGTGGCCAGTTTGACCAGACTAAGGGCCTGTTTGTTTGTTTTTTTTTTTTTTTTTATATTAAGTCATGTTAAACTAAAGTGTCTGTTTACATATATGCGTCTGTTTGTAGATGAATAAATGGTTGTTTGTTTTGTGTGCTGAATAAAATATCTGAATTAGAAAAAATTACTATTGTACCCATTTATTTGAAATAAGTGAGATTAGAGGTTAAGAAGTGGAGGGTAAATATCTAAAATTAGAATAAAAGAGATAGACTTAATTTGGAGACCCTGCTTTTTCTAGGAGGTCATATGTTAGTTTTAAGCACTAAACAAACATCCATTTAGTGACTTAATAACCTATTTTTTAATTAAGACACTTTAAGTTGTTATCAAACACTACCTAACTCATTTAAAAAGGTTGCATAAATTTAACGTTCAAGCTGATTATAACTTTTCGGAACAACAAGCTCACTTTAACTCATCTAGAGCAACAAGATACTCAGGTAATATGTGATTTTCATTGATTAAATGTGTCCAAGTCAAAGCTGGATCATGATAGATAGTTGACACAATCGAATTATGACTTTGTTGAGGGTTGCATCAAGTTCAAAATGAAACCTGAATCTATTGTGAAAGAAGATCTTGTTGGAATTTAAGATACACTTCAACCCATCGATGGTACCTCTTGATTACACATTGCCCATATTTGATATTTCAAAACCCCTTTGAAGCCCTGCATGCTCGTTTTGATCAGGACCGGTCTGGTTTGTTCATTATCGGTGTAACTCACCATTCACCAATGTAGTCAATTTGGATATATGTTTATTGTAATAATTTGGATGCTCTGAATTACGCGGTGGAAATCCCACTTATGCCTGCAGTATGGCATGTGTAACAGAATTTGAAACCTCTCGACATCCTAAACCTATTCTAGAGGGTATGTTCGCGAACAACATGTCTCATGTCAAAATGTGACGATGTGAGGAACCTTCTTAATAGGACAATTAAATTCCCATAAAAAGCGTTAAATTAACTAGATTACTAATTTTACTTAAAAGATTGTTTCATTCTTCGCAATCCAGAAATTAAGCCCTCGCACACAAAGTTGCACGACCTATAAGTGCCCAAACTTCCTAAGCTTGTCGTTCATTCCTAGGTTAGGAACTAATTGTCTCAATAAATGAGGTATCCTCTAAATCATCCAACACCATGAGAGCACTCGCAACGGGGTCATGTTTGTTGAGACATGGAGGTGATCGTGGTCAAGGAGCTCAATCTTGAAGCCAAACGAACTCAAAGGAAAATTCTTTTGTTTCCTACTCTTTTATTCTAAAAACTGTTTAGCGGTAAGCACTTAGGGGTGAAGTGGTGAGAAAGTAGCAAAAGAGTATGCTGATGTGACGTTGATGTGATAATAACCGTAACCACAATAGCTGTGATAGTAAATTTCTTCAAACATCTTGCGACAAGCCGACCAGGTGCATTGAACCACAAGATAATTGTGGTGAGTTTTTGATGCATTATGTGAACCAAAAGGGACTATCCCTTGAATTGACATCTCTCTTGACAACAAAAAATAGAAATTTCTAGTACCTACAAAATAGAAAAATAAAACCAACACCATATAAAACCATTACAAAAGGCTAACAAAATCTATCATCAAACAACATTGACACAAGTACACAGATAATGGAAGCTCTACTGAGCTCCACTTCCATCACATCCCTCCATCTCCAACCTCCATCTGTCTCCACATTCATCCCACCAAAACCAACCTTAAAAACCAAACTAAAAAACACATACAACAAACATTTATACTCCAACTACAACTACAACACTAGTTTAAGGATATCTTGCAGTGCTTCAAAGTCTGCAACTGAAGCAACAGCTATTGGGTCATCAACCATACCTTCAGAAATGAAGGCATGGGTGTATGATGAATATGGTGGTGTGGATGTGTTGAAATATGCTACTGATGTGACTGTGCCTAGTGTTGCTGATGACCAGGTTTTGGTTAAGGTTGTTGCTGCTGCTCTTAACCCTGTTGATTTTAAGAGGAGGTTAGGCAAGTTTCAAGCTACTGATTCTGCTCTGCCTGTAAGTTTTTATTGCTTTTTGCTTAGTGGATAATGTTTGGGATTGCTTATTCAAGTGCTCATCTGCTTATTTTTTACTGTAGTAGTTTTGAGTGTTTGGGTATAACTTCTTATCGGCTTATGTTGGTGTAAATAATCAGCTTGCTTTGTTTAAAGCAGATAAGCAGTTTGAAATAAGAAATGCTAAACATCTGATTATTTTTTTCTTAAACCACTAAAGCACTTTTGCAAAGGGTTGATTTGTTGACCATATTATTTAGTCAAAACCTACTTAACTTATGGTTTTGACCCGTTTAATTGGTGAAACATAAAATGGTCAAAATGATGAATTTTGTGGTGTACGGCTAAAAGAATAATGGCACATTTGAACACTATATGCCGTTTTACTGTAGTCAATCCGAGTCTGATTATTCTATGTCTCATAAACGTTTGCTAGAAGTCAATGCCAAACACCCCCTTAACTAAACAGCCTTTCTGAGTAAGTTTTATTATTGTTAACAGACTGTTCCAGGATATGATGTTGCTGGTGTGGTAGTTAAGGTCGGAAAGCAAGTAAAAGGTCTTAAAGTAGGAGATGAAGTATATGGAGATATAAGCGAAAAAGCACTGGACGGTCCTAAACAGTCAGGTTCATTGGCTGAGTACACTGCAGTTGAGGAGAAACTCTTGGCTTTAAAACCAAAAAATTTAGATTTCATTCAGGCTGCAAGTCTCCCACTTGCAATCGAGACCGCATATGAAGGTCTAGAAAGGGCCGGTTTCTCAGAAGGTAAATCGCTCCTTGTCTTGAATGGTGCTGGTGGAGTTGGATCGCTCGTGATTCAGGTATAACAAAATAAAGATGTTAAATGCCCAAAGCAGATAATGCTTTGACGTATGAGTGATCTATGTTTATTCATTAGCAAGACTTTTCTATGCAGCTTGCGAAACAAGTATTTGGTGCTTCAAAAGTTGCAGCCACATCTAGTACGCCAAAACTTGAGTTGCTCAAAAGTTTAGGCGCTGATGTAGCAATTGATTACACCAAAGAGAACTTTGAAGAACTGCCAGACAAATATGATGTTGTATATGATGCCATTGGTAAGTCGTGGTTGTAATTTTTTTACAATCAATAATCGTACATATTTTTGTGGTTGTGCTTTTGGGTCAAAAAAGAATTTGACGCGTGAAAGTGATATGATCATTATCTTATTGGTTGCAGGGCAAGGGGAGAAAGCAGCGAAGGTGGTGAAGGAAGGTGGAAGTGTAGTAGTCCTAACTGGTGCAGTGACACCACCAGGTTTCCGGTTTGTTGTGACCTCAACCGGTTCCACGTTGACAAAGCTGAACCCGTATTTAGAGAGTGGGAAGGTGAAGGCAGTAATTGACCCAAACAGTCCGTTTCCATTTGACAGGGTGAAAGAAGCTTTCTCATACCTTGAAACTAATAGAGCAACCGGAAAGGTTGTGGTATATCCTGTTTCTGAAGAGTATATTTTGGAAAAGCTGGCCAAATAAATGTAAGCAAACATGTACCGAGTGTGTTCAATAAATGATATTTTAGGGTAGTTTTGTTGTCTACTTGTCTGTTTGTTAAGCTTTAGCTTATGTATACTATCTTGTTTCATTCTTTTTTATGGATCTTAATTGCATGGTAAATAGAGTTAATACTATGATAAAATGATGGAAACTTGGCAAACCAAATGGTTCTAAATCGTATCCTGAAATTGTTCATTGAAGCCACTTGACAACAAGAATCAATGATACGAGTTCAACAACTTTACATGCATAGAGTTCTGTTGGATATGCAGCTTAATTTCAAAATTTCACCTAATTCGTCTCAATACTTAGCATTTAGCATGAGTGTATTTATATTTACTCTACTAGTAGCTTATAAGCGAGAATTTTGCACCATGCTAAGCAAAATGGGAGAATCGACAGATCACTAGTCATGAGGTAATAGTTTAAATTTGCAATTTCAATATGACACAGAAGAGAACCTTTACAATTTTGGGAGGAGCATGCAGTTGCTCAAGTTATCCGGCATTTATTCCTCATACACTTGAGAGCTTATTACATTATATTTATATCCTGAGAAGGTTATTTAGACTATAAATACGCATAGCTTGAACGGGTTCCTAGTCCGCCCCTTGATCTTAGTAATATATCAGGGGCCATGGATTCGGCTCCCCTAATCTTTCGCTTGAAAACTTGTAAATCATGTATATACTATTTGACGGTGAGAGAGGGTGAAACGCCATAATCAAGAGACCAGGTGTCAAAACTGCACTTGACAAAGTCATAATATCCTCCCTTCAGGGATAGTGTTTTATTCATAACTGCTGCTTTAACAAAAGGGTAGCTTAATAAGTTCCCCAAAGATACATTCACAGCCTCCTGCATGTTTCACTTTGATGATCAGTAAAAATGAAGTTTGACTTCAGTAAAAATATTTTAAATTTGTTTCAACTTACCATCTCACATTTGGTGCATTGTTCTGCAAAATTCAAATCCTTGAATTCTGCTTGCACCTTGCTTTTAGCAGTGGAACATATTTTTACCCAATCCTCGATAAAGTCGCTAGTTATATACAATATAGTACTCGATTCAGTGACTTGTACTAATGACATATAGTTACAAGAAAAGGATGAAAATACCCTATCTCGTTACTAATGAAATAAAGTTGCTTACGATGATGTAGTCCCATCGTCCGGGATAGACATTAGCCCTTTTATCCCGCCACAGCAGCTGTGTCCAATTACTAAAATGTACTCCACCTGAAGACCACATTTTACCCATAAACATAAATTCTTTGATCAGATTGAATAAAAATTAAGTATGGTATAAATGTCCTAACATGAATGATTATAGCTAGAAAGGGTTATTTAATATCACCTTCAGATGTAATACTGCATATTCAATAGCTGCCCCCACTCCCGAGTACTTTGTCTGCACAAGGAATCAATTATACAAAAGGGATTATAGTTAACTGTTTCATTGTCATGCCTAAATGATGCAGTATGGTTTGACTACTTAATAGTTTAGATGAAGATAAATATCACCTTGTCATATGGGGGGACCATGCTAGCGATGTTTCGAACCATAAAGGCTTCACCTGGCTGGAAATCTAGAATATGTGATGGACAAACTCGAGAATCCGAGCAGGAAAATACCATGAACTGCATTTAAAATTTAAGTCTAAACATCGCATAATTATCATAACATAAATGCATAAAAAATTTCCCAGATTTTTAAATGAAATAGTAGTAAAGTCAGGTCTTTTAGTTCATATTGCACACATGGGTGGAGACATTAGGGGGCATGGGGGACTAACAAAAAAAACATGTAGTATAAATTTACTTAAATTTATAGCATTTTAGTAAATTGTCCCCCTAACAAGAAGATTTGTAGTGTAATTTTTTAAAAATTATCAAAGTTTGCCTTATCGGCCATAATTTCTGGCTCCGCCCTGATTGCATACTAATGTTTATTAACAAGTTTAAGGATAGGAGAGACATAACCTTGGGGCTTTGGCCTTTGCTAAGCTCTCCAAATAAATCAGGGTTCTTGCTGCAGAAATAGGGGGATCAGAAGAAAGAATACTTAAACCAACCACCCAAATAATGGACCTAGTTCGACTTGATAAACTAGCTCAAAAGTGCTCTTGGCCTATTTTTTAAAGTGTGAACATCGCTTATGCGAGGGTTTTGCATCTATATGTGTGAGTTTTTCCTGACCTACAAATTACTTTCATGTAGTACATCGTTTGAGAAGTGACATGCACACTTAAAAAACTTGATTTATAGTTCATACGCATAAAATGCTTGTTATAGTGACTCTTGTCATATTTGCAGAAGTGTTGTATTTTATATGTATGAATCAAAACGCACTCATATTTCTCAGTCTTAAAGTGTGTGAATCCGTTCTTGATCTTCTCGATAGGGATAACCTCCTTAGCAGAATCCGCCTCCAAATCAAGGGTTAGTTGCTTAATCTTCGTGTAGGCAACAGCCTCAAGATCGCTTTTCTCACTACAAAACCAACCAAACAACAGTAGAACAACATTAAAAAAGAACAGAAAACCAAAATGACCAGTAAGATCATGTGTTGACGACATTATTAATAGTCGCCGTGTGGGTCCTTCACTCACAATGTATGTGGACAAAAACATCGGTTATGACTTATGACCAGTTTCATGGAAACTCATTCATTCCTTTAAAAATTTTAATGTTATAATTTAAGTTTAATTTAAGCGTGTGTATAAAACTAAAACATGTTAGTGATATATAGATCATTTCTAATGATGTATAGATCACCTAAATGACAACAAATATCTACCTGAGAAGCTGCTTTAGTCCTTCGATGGCGTTATCACATAAATCATGCGCCATATTTCTTCGTAAGGAATTCACAAAACCTGAGAACAAAATGATCATTGGTCAAACATACATATACAATAGTACATATGTGATCATATCGTAATCAAATACACATGCATTAAATAATCAAAGATCAAGCGAACATGATGATTATTTAGGACAATGGATCCATGCCAAATGGTCATGCATAAGAATGAAACAATGTAATGATGTATAGATCACCTAAATGACAACAAATATCTACCTGAGAAGCTGCTTTAGTCCTTTGATGGCGTTATCACATAAATCATGTGCCATAGTTTCTTCGTAAGGAATTCACAAAACCTGATGAACAAAACAATCATTGATCAAACATACACATACAATAGTACATATGTGATCATATCGTAATCAAATACACATGTCATCAATAATCAATAGAAAATCAAAGATCAAGTGAACATGATCATTTAGGACGATGGATCCATGACAAAAGGTCATGCATAAGAATGAAACAATGAGTTTACGTAGTATAAATGTATAATTGATCATGTGTGGTTGCATTAAAATTTAACCTTGAAGAGTCTAGTTATGAAACTATGAAAAAATGATGAATTGCAGCCTGAAACTTTGAGATGAGGTGCAAATGAAGACGAGGATGCATGTGAAAGAAGAGATAAAGCAGGCCACACACGTTTACACTTCTGTAACTGTTACCACCTTATTTATAGCTACATCATTACTCAAATATCTCGTGCATGTATTGCTCTTCTTTCTTTTTATTCCACAAACCTTATTATAAACCCATATTGTTTTCTAGTGTGTTTTAATGCACTTTAATTATTTCTTTAAAATAATTAAATTGGTGGAGAAACCGTAACTCCGTACATGAATGCACTTTATATCTACGTGCATTCTGAAATGATTATGTGGCATTTGATTAACACCATATAGGGTCACAACTTAAACTTTTAACAGTGTTCCTAAAATGTTACTGCAATATATAACCGGTAACATTGACTGGTCGTTATATAAGCCCCAACCCAAAGATGAATTTCCACTATATATCATATCAATGTTAAGAATGAAACTTGCAAAAGTTATACATGTCGTCAAGGATTCAAAAGAGTATAGTATCTTTGCGCTTAATTAGCCGTTTACATTAGAAACCGACACTTCAAAAGATGTCTAGCTAATGCTATATTTATTATGCTGGTCAGCATTCATTACATAATAAAACAGTTGTCGGTTACTCGGTTACATAACATTGTGATCGATGTTCGAAATGTACTACTAGCATTAGTTTTTACAAATACAAATGAACATAAATTAATTCATCACCTAAAGTTCTAATCAATAGCACTATTATTTCATACTTAACACTTAGTACGGATGTACATTTTTACTTAAACCACCATTAACATTAGTGTAAAACCCCAGAATTTCCGGTCGATAAGGTAAATAAGACCGTCGTCGATCTTCCTCACCCTGTGCTCTCTTCCTTAGATACACCTCATGTCCCGAAAACTTTCCATTTTCGGCCTTTAATCCTTTCCTTTTTCCACCATCGCCTTTCAAAGACGATCCTCCTACAGCCGTCCTAACAGACTTCTTTAAGAAAACAAACGCATCTCGACCATCACTATTACTACGACCAACTTTGTCTTTGAGCCTCCATAGCTTAGAAAAACCTGTTGAGTTGCTTTTTTTACTTAGCTTAGGTGGTTGTTTTTTCCACGTACAATATGGTCCCATAGCAATAGATTCTATGTTGTCGTACTCTGACGTGGAAGACAATGCTACTCGATGTGATTCAACGAAAACTTTATTCACTTGAGGATTAATAGGAAGTTGTTTTCGTTCTGCATGAGATAATAAATTTTGACCGAATAATGGAAATATTGGATGGATATCTTTGTTTTTTAATGCTTTGTCCGCTGGAATAGGTGTATTGTTTTCACCTAGATACATAAATGTAAATTCTTCGTCGTTTTCGTGGTTGAAGTACTCTTCGTTGTCTTCACAATCTAAATATTCTTCTTTTTCCTCGTCATCAGGCTCTAGCAACGAGTTAATGTTATTATTGTGATCAAGGTGAAGGGATTGGTTGAATTTGAAGGTAATGCTAGCTAAAGATTGATCAATAAGGTTATTGTGTTCTTGTTGGTTAAGAAGATTGGATGGTGAAGATGAACACGATGGTTTGTTTATTTGCATTGCGAAAGTTTATGTTGAGAGATGAGAAAATGTGATGTTATATTGAATGGATTCAATTCAAGTGGTTGGTTTCTGTTGAGGAATGTGTGGATGGATAGAAACGCGTATTGGTGTGAATAGACACTTTAATTATTGTTTTCTTATTAGACCGAATGTAACAAGAGTAAGCCTCACGCATGGTCATCTGATGTGGCATTAATATTTGTGATGACAATTGTTACACTGGTCACTATTGTGGTAGCATATGGTGGTGGCCTCCACCACGCGTGAATCCCATAGCACCCTCATCATCACCGTGTGTGATAGTGGTATATATATATATATATTTTTTTTCATTTTTGGTGGTTGACACCACCAAACGGATCTCAAGGAGAAAGGCCTCAAACGGTCAAAAGTAGGGCCCATACGGTTTTTTGATAGAATGTCTAAAAACACTCCAAGAAATAAAACCTCAAAACAACGTCGACAACCATACGTCCAAACACCCAATTCAAATTTCCATCTTGGTCCTTCACCACCGATAAAACTTTCGAGCCCCATCATTTGTTTACGGAACACAAAGCCCACAATACCAAAGCCCAACATTCATACCTCCACAACAAAATATGTATCAACCACAAATGTACCAACCACAACCGTATCAACCACAAATGTATGATCCGTCATCATTACACACGTGTCACGATTCTTCATCACCTCCTTCACCCATTTCTCCCATTCGTCCATTCAGTGTTGATGTTTTGCCAATGTGTGAACTTCAGTTTTCTCCGTGTATGTATAACCCTGTTGATGAGTACTTTCCCGTCGAAGATCGTCATTTATGACAAGGAAAAAAACATACAAGAAGACGTTGTTGGTCAAGGAATTTACAAGTAAACAATGAAGCGTTGGCTAGGTTGTTGGTCAACGAATTTTCAAATCAAACATCATCATTACTCTATTATACATTTACCGTAGGTAACGACACCGTTTAGAGGAGCTCCAAAGTGATGCCGTTTTGGGGTTTTTATTTTATAATTCTTTTGTTTGGCTTGGAAAAACGCCGTTTCATGTTTGATTTTAACCTTGGAAAAATTATGTCGTTTTGCTTTGTGGTTGGTGTTATACATGTCTTAAATCTAAGGTCACGTATCTTAGATACACATCCCTCTGGAACACGTGTGCATCGTATTATCATCTAAAAAAATTAAGTCTGTGTGTGAGAATGAGAGAGAGGTCGATTGTGGGAGTGTGTGTGAGATTATGTCTTTTACCGATACATCTAGGAATGAACGAAGGCGACGATTACATACGATCTTGATATTGTTACCTCATGTTGATTAATCAGTGACGTTTATGTTGGTATGGTTTGGTATTTTTTGTATTGTGTGTGTGAGATTTTGTGTTTTGCCGATACATCTAGGATTGAATGAAGGCGAAGATTACATACAATGCTTCAATTCCATGTAGAGGTTCGTCTTTATTTCATATTGTTAGCTCATGTCGGTTAATTTCAGAGAAGCTTATTGCAGTGATGTTTATGTTGGTATGGTTTTTTATTTTTTGTTAAAAACAAATATTTAGGGTTTTTTTAAATTGTAGTGTTAAGTGAAAATTTTATGCCGTTTAGTTTGTGGGTTAGTTGGTTTTTTGTTGTTTTTGTATAGATGATGGTGTTGCTGTAATTTTAGGTTTGATAATTTTGATTAATGCATGATATTTTGGGTTACTTTGTGGTCATTTGATTTTTTTTTAATATGTGCTCTTAGGTGCGGATTTTATACAGTTTTTAAACTATATTATGTGTTGTGATAAGTGTTTCGATATATCATTTATGGTTTATGTTTAATGGGTAATCTAAGAGCATGTGATATATTGTTTGCATGTTATATATCTGTTTCGGTACATTTAACCATTGTTGTTCTTGTAGAACCGTAGGGGGGGGGGGGTGAATACGGTCTCTTCGGCTTTTTAGGTGTTTGAAAAACTTTAAGCCTCAAAGAGTACCAAGTGGTTTATACAACACAATCACAATCCAAAGTATATAAAGCAAGTAAAAGATACCATGATATACACTGGTTCAGGATGGGGGGTTATACCATCTGTACGTCCAGTTGCGAATCCACGACACTATACTATTCACTAAGGGTGCGTTTGGTTCAAGATATATAAATGGTGCTATTTAAAATTCTAAGCAAATGTAAATGCTTCCCACGTTGAAGGAAATTAAAATGGCTTACTTTTAGCCTCATTCATGCAAATAAAATTCTTGGGCCCACATATTTATTATGAACCAAGCAAGACAATTGAAGCAATTTTAATTTCAAATTCCCTCAGTTAGCTTGAATTTACCCCAAACAAACACCCCCTAAGTATAATCCTTTCGGTGGACTACAAACCGTTACAACTTCACTGTAACACCCCATTTTTTACAGATCACAGCGGAATTTGATCTGGGGTATTACTTCATGGATACAAAGACATGATAATAGAAAACGACTCGAAAAGAGACGTTTTTTAAAAAGGAGTTATCATTCATTTATTTATCAGAGTTTTTACAGTAAAAGATGTACTTTTACCAAAAGAGAGGTCCCTAAGATTCGTTTTAAAGCAAAAGTAGGTGAATGATAACTAGTCTGGACGTCCTCATGTCTAGTGTCACACCGTGCCAGGGTTCCTAAAGGGCTCAATTACCTAGGATAACATGCTTAAAAGTCAACACTAAGGTTGAGTGAGAGTCATAGGTTTAAGTAGATATGGGGTGAATACAAGTTCCACAGGGTTCAGCTTAAACCCTGGTTGTGGAAAAAGTTAAGAAAGAGAATTATTGCACTAAGCTCATGAGACCACACGTTAACATGTCCAGGTCATGGGGCACTGCATACCCTTACATGACCGGACGGTGATAAGGTTAACTTGCCAAAGTTAAACCTAAATGGGTGTTTTCAAATATAGTACTTATTGGTACCCGGATGGGGCAAACCAACGGGAGTTGTCAAACTCCAATAGATCTATCAACTATATTCGCGTTCACTCGCAAATGATTATGGTTTATGATTTTAGTTATGTAATGGTGGCAGGAAGTAACACTCGTGCAATAACCAAAGAAAAAGACTTGTATTCGGTTTAAAGCATGTATCCCCCTCACAGGGTTTGT
This sequence comes from Artemisia annua, assembly GCA_014162995.1. NCBI lineage: Eukaryota > Viridiplantae > Streptophyta > Magnoliopsida > Asterales > Asteraceae > Artemisia > Artemisia annua. The sequence continues at coordinate 79,102 of LBNU01002891.1, forward strand.
AAAGAATTTAAAAGTGAGGCTATGAAAACTCACCTGGGTCTAAGGTAAGTGGGATAGAGGTTTAGACAGCTTACTCACGTATCCTNTATTTTTGTATAGATGATGGTGTTGCTGTAATTTTAGGTTTGATAATTTTGATTAATGCATGATATTTTGGGTTACTTTGTGGTCATTTGATTTTTTTTTAATATGTGCTCTTAGGTGCGGATTTTATACAGTTTTTAAACTATATTGTGTGTTGTGATAAGTGTTTCGATATATCATTTATGGTTTATGTTTAATGGGTAATCTAAGAGCATGTGATATATTGTTTGCATGTTATATATCTGTTTCGGTACATTTAACCATTGTTGTTCTTGTAGAACCGTAGGGGGGGTGAATACGGTCTCTTCGGCTTTTTAGGTGTTTGAAAAACTTTAAGCCTCAAAGAGTACCAAGTGGTTTATACAACACAATCACAATCCAAAGTATATAAAGCAAGTAAAAGATACCACGATATACACTGGTTCAGGATGGGGGGTTATACCATCCGTACGTCCAGTTGCGAATCCACGACACTATACTATTCACTAAGGGTGCGTTTGGTTCAAGATATATAAATGGTGCTATTTAAAATTCTAAGCAAATGTAAATGCTTCCCACGTTGAAGGAAATTAAAATGGCTTACTTTTAGCCTCATTCATGCAAATAAAATTCTTGGGCCCACATATTTATTATAAACCAAGCAAGACAATTAAAGCAATTTTAATTTCAAATTCCCTCAATTAGCTTGAATTTACCCCAAACAAACACCCCCTAAGTATAATCCTTTCGGTGGACTACAAACCGTTACAACTTCACTAAAACACCCCCATTTTTTACAGATCACAGCGGAATTTGATCTGGGGTATTACTTCATGGATACAAAGACATGATAATAGAAAACGACTCGAAAAGAGACGTTTTTGAAAAAGGAGTTATCATTCATTTATTTATCAGAGTTTTTACAGTAAAAGATGTACTTTTACCAAAAGAGAGGTCCCTAAGATTCGTTTTAAAGCAAAAGTAGGTGAATGATAACTAGTCTGGACGTCCTCATGTCTAGTGTCACACCGTGCCAGGGTTCCTAAAGGGCTCAATTACCTAGGATAACATGCTTAAAAGTCAACACTAAGGTTGAGTAAGAGTCATAGGTTTAAGTAGATATGGGGTGAATACAAGTTCCACAGGGTTCAGCTTAAACCCTGGTTGTGGAAAAAGTTAAGAAAGAGAATTATTGCACTAAGCTCATGAGACCGCACGTTAACATGTCCAGGTCATGGGGCACTGCATACCCTTACATGACCGGACGGTGATAAGGTTAACTTGCCAAAGTTAAACCTAAATGGGTGTTTTCAAATATAGTACTTATTGGTACCCGGATGGGGCAAACCAACGGGAGTTGTCAAACTCCAATAGATCTATCAAATATATTCGCGTTCACTCGCAAATGATTATGGTTTATGATTTTAGTTATGTAATGGTAGCAGGAAGTAACACTCGTGCAATAACCAAAGAAAAAGACTTGTATTCGGTTTAAAGCATGTATCCCCCTCACAGGGTTTGTAAAGAATTTAAAAGTGAGGCTATGAAAACTCACCTGGGTCTAAGGTAAGTGGGATAGAGGTTTAGACAGCTTACTCACGTATCATGGGGGTAGTGTAGGTGTGTGTATGTCAAGTCCTAGTTATTGTTTTTAGGTTTTGATAAGGAAATATTTGTTACGCTTTTAGAGGGTCATTTAAGCCTTAAATCGTGATATTATGATCAAATATTGCCTCAAATCGTTCCTTTTGTCATTTTAGGTACTTTGGACGAGAATTCTGGAAAATGGAGCATTTTGGACGTTTTTGGAGTTGAAAGTGAAGAAAACGACAACGTCAAGAAACCAAGCTGGAAATTGTACCTGACGGCGTCAGGAGTCACAAGGTGACGCCGTCACTTGATGAATCAAGAGGAGGATGATTGTTTACACTTGACGCGCCAGAGAAAAATATGAAGTATATAANTACCTAGGATAACATGCTTAAAAGTCAACACTAAGGTTGAGTAAGAGTCATAGGTTTAAGTAGATATGGGGTGAATACAAGTTCCACAGGGTTCAGCTTAAACCCTGGTTGTGGAAAAAGTTAAGAAAGAGAATTATTGCACTAAGCTCATGAGACCGCACGTTAACATGTCCAGGTCATGGGGCACTGCATACCCTTACATGACCGGACGGTGATAAGGTTAACTTGCCAAAGTTAAACCTAAATGGGTGTTTTCAAATATAGTACTTATTGGTACCCGGATGGGGCAAACCAACGGGAGTTGTCAAACTCCAATAGATCTATCAAATATATTCGCGTTCACTCGCAAATGATTATGGTTTATGATTTTAGTTATGTAATGGTAGCAGGAAGTAACACTCGTGCAATAACCAAAGAAAAAGACTTGTATTCGGTTTAAAGCATGTATCCCCCTCACAGGGTTTGTAAAGAATTTAAAAGTGAGGCTATGAAAACTCACCTGGGTCTAAGGTAAGTGGGATAGAGGTTTAGACAGCTTACTCACGTATCCTGGGGGTAGTGTAGGTGTGTGTATGTCAAGTCCTAGTTATTGTTTTTAGGTTTTGATAAGGAAATATTTGTTACGCTTTTAGAGGGTCATTTAAGCCTTAAATCGTGATATTATGATCAAATATTGCCTCAAATCGTTCCTTTTGTCATTTTAGGTACTTTGGACGAGAATTCTGGAAAATGGAGCATTTTGGACGTTTTTGGAGTTGAAAGTGAAGAAAACGACAACGTCAAGAAACCAAGCTGGAAATTGTACCTGACGGCGTCAGGAGTCACAAGGTGACGCCGTCACTTGATGAATCAAGAGGAGGATGATTGTTTACACTTGACGCGCCAGAGAAAAATATGAAGTATATAACGTGACGGCGTCACGTTATAAAAAGTGTAGGCCGTCACGTATTATCACAAAGAGAGACGGCCCAGAAGATTTAACACGGGACGGCGTCAAGAAGATGGATTGGACGACAAGAAACCCTAATAGCGGCGAGATGACGGCGTCAGGATGACGCCGTCACCTTTGTAAATCTATATATAGTTTTGGATTTTTCATTCATTAGTGTGAAACTTTTGTGCAACAAACCCTAGCCGAACTTTACAGCTTTTGTAAGGATTTCAAATCCTTCTTTCACCCATGTTTAATTGAAGATAAGTTTACCTTTTAATCATTCAATATGTCTATGTGTTGTTTGATTATCTTTTATTCTTGTCTTTCTTTTAACATGCTAGCTTAGGTTTTTTATTGTTTGCTTAGATCTAATGAAACCTATCTATTAATTATTGATTGTTGGTTTGTTTAATTGTATTGGGTGATTGATTTTGCGTTAGTCTCAAGAAAACTGGCAAACCTCCTTTATGGTAATGTGCTTGAACGTCTTGAGAAACGTTTCTCGGTAGTGTGCACCGATGTTATTGGTTGTTTTTAATGCATAAGTGACTATTGAGGAGGCCATGATAGGATACTAAACGTGTCGTCGTAGGAAGAGATAGAAGCTTATAGAGTTGGGGAAGGACGTACACGCCCCCACGATTGGTATTAAGGAAAACAAACCTTCATCCAAACAATTATAACAAACCAATTAATTAATAAGAGATAGCTAGGGAGTAATAAAATCTAAGTAAACACATTTTCTCATCATAAAAAGTTCACCAATTTACTTTTCTTGTTTATTTTATTTTATTTGCATTAGTAGTTATTTGGGTTAGTTGACTAGCAACTAATTCCGCCCACTCTTCCAATACCCGAGAATTTTACTTTGCTTTCATAAAAATATAAAAATACAAAAAGAATCATCCCTCACCTTTAGGCCTAGTTTACATAGCTTCCAATCCTAACGACACTATTCCCTTATAGAACGATCAATCCCCCGGTACTCGCCACTCACTATACTACATCGGTCAGGTACACTGCCTGGTGGGGATTGCAAGTTTCTCAAGATCCCTTGAGAAGTAAAACCTTTTGCAAGGTTGCAAACCACGCATCAGGTTTCTCAAGTAATCACTCTTAGGGTTTCTAGATATAGATATAACGTAACACCGTTTGGGCCATCATAATCCAGCGGCATAAAGCCCCTCACATGAAACTCCCTAGTATTGTGTCATGTTGTTATTAGATTTTAGATATAACATAACACCGTTCGGGCCATCATAATTCAGAGGTCACGTAGTAAACGTTTGAGGAGCCAGAGCACTTTAAATCGTAAACCCAGCAAACTCGTCAAAACGAATAACCAAATGAAACCCCTCACATGAAGCTCCCTAGTGTTGTGTTATGTTGTTAAGTAAAAATAGGTTTTTATAATTATATGAAAATAGTCCGTTTATACCCTTCAAGTTTACATATTTACAATATCTACCCTAAACTTATATATATATATATATATATATATATATATATATATATATATATATATATATATATATATATATATATATATATATATATATATATATAT
>LBNU01002891.1:85057-108920 GCA_014162995.1 Artemisia annua
TATATATATATATACATATATATATATATATATATATATATATATATATATATATATATATATATATATATATATATATATATATATATATATATATATATATATATATATATATATATATATATATATATATATATATATATATATATATATATATATATATATATATATATATATATATATATATATATATATATATATATATATATATATATATATATATATATATATATATATATTAAACTTTAAACTTTCTAGATTTCACATATTTCCCTATACTTATATATTTTAGAGAAATGACAGAAATGATCCTTAAACTATATTAGTTTTCAATATTTACCTTTTATACCCTTAACTTAATAATATTTACAAAACTAGTCCCTATAAGTTTAGGGAAAATGATGCCTGCTTTTCACAGCAGGCAATTACCTGCTTTCCTATGTAAAAAAGAGAGGGCTCAGGGGGAAAAGTGTATCAGTGACCTGAATTCAGGGGCTTAATCGTAAAATTTTTTTTAAAGGAAAAGCAGGCAAGAAGCCTGCTTGTTGCAGAAGGTAAGTTTTCCCCATAAGTTTATAACTATATTACTTTTTATCCTAAGGTTATATAACTTTGCAAAAAGGGTCCTTATACTTAGTACATCTAAGAAATGTCAAAAATAGTCCCCAGACTTAATATTTTCAGGAAATTACCATATATACCCTTATGCATGAAAACATTTGCAAAACTAGTCCTTTTTCCATGCAAATCATACTTTTATGAAACAAAAGAGTTTCCTAGCTTATGACTTATTAATATTAGCTCATCTAAGTTACCTAAACTAGCTTATAGCATAAGATAAGGCATTATAGCATATAAATAGCAATTCGATCCAAATTAGGGTTTTAAAGAGAAAAAGATAGAAAGAAAATGATCAAGGCTCTAGCTTAGGTTCTAAGGCATCTTATATCTATCCTAGGTCAATACTAAAGCTATTAGAATAAGTTTAAAGGCTTACGTGATAAGGGGGAGGGCTAACAAGGGTTTTGCTAGGGTTTAGGGTTTTCTCGGTGGAAATGGATCTCGACAAGGGTTCTAGGCTTGCTTTGCTCGACTCCTAGGACTACTATAGCTCGAACACCACTACTAGTTACAGAATACTTGAGGTAAAGAAGAGAGGAGGTGTGCCTTTGAAATGAAGAGGGTGTCGAGCTATTTATAGGGTGCGAAAGGAGTGAAGAGCAAGCAAAGGGTGTTGTGGTGGAATGAGGGGGATGGAGGTGACTAACTACATGTATCTATGACTAATGGGAGCTAGTGAGTAGGTAGGGGGCGGTCCTAGGGTGTTTGTGGAGGTGGTGATACCGCGGCCTAGAGAAGATGACAAGTAGGTGATGCACCTACTTGTGTGCTACTTAGGGAGGTGCTAGGGTGTGTTCTTAGGGTGACTAAGGTGCTAGGATACTAGGTTGAGGTGCTTGAGGTGCTTAGGTAGCTTAATTTTAAGAGTATGGTTAACTTAGGCTTAGTTTAGGCTTAATCTTGCTTAGTGAGAGATTAGGGTCTAGCTTAGGGTTTAGTGCCTAGATTAGGGTCCTATGAGTGTTTAGTGACTAAGGTTAAGTCTTAGGAAGCTTATACTAGGTGGTGGTAACTTATACTAAAGATCCGGGATAGTTTAGACCTAGTTCCGGGACTTTATGACCTATTTAGGGTTTTGTGCTTAAGAGACTTGTACCTAAGTTCTAGGGAGTTGTACTAGGGTCTAGGAAGTCTAAGATATCATAAAGTTGCTAATGTAACTCATACCTAAGCCTTAAACGCTTTCAAACTAATTTAGATAAGCAATTAGGGTTTTAAAGATAACCGTAAACACATAAGGCTCAATTAGGGTTTGATTAGGGTTTCTGATAGATATAATATACTAGAGTAATAGATTGCTTAGTGAAAATATGTTTATAACCTATTGACATACGGGGATATTTACATGATGTAAACATAGTGGTGTTGGGCATAGGTGGATACGTGAGCATGTCTAAGAGTCATATAGATCATAAGGATATAATAAAGCAAAAATTTTACTCGGGAAAATGATATAGGCATAGCTAATCCTAGATAATGCTTAGTGAGGGCCTAAGTTAAGTTAGTAGGGCTTAGCTAACCTATGGGAAACTAGTGGGGAAGTTAGTGGGTTGCTACATTCACTCCACCGATATGCACAAAGATCGGTGCTCACTATGAAGATACTCCCCAATGGTATTCCGCCCTCGAAAACCACCCTTAAGGACTCGTGATTCGACGTAACCACAAAGACTTCCCACCAGAAGTATCAAACACCAACTAGATCCCCAATGATCTAGGCTTGGTTACCTCGACACAAGACTTCCATTACAACCAAATCAAATTATAGAATGTTTGATTGTTTAATCAAATCCTAACCTAATCTAGAGACTCGATTCTATTAGAAAGGGTATAGATAAGAAGACCCTCGACACAATCACAAGAGTGGATTAGGTTCTTGTGATTCTTCCCTTGCAAGGAGATGTGTTCTTTCAAAGAATGTTATGTGAAAGATCAAAGAACACAAAATAGAATTAGAGGATTGAGAGAAAGAAATTAGAGAGACAGAATAATAGAAAGGGGTGAGGAATACAAGAGCCAAGGTGGGTATTTATAGCCCAAAAATCCCAAGTTGAGAAAATGACTACGAGCCTGGCGCGCTACTGGCGTGTCGGAGCGCCAGCGACGCGCCAAAGTAGCTGTAGCATTTTCTTGGGATTTTTGTCTTTTAAATACCCAACCTTGCTAAACCCCCAATTGTACTTCATACATTTAGACCATTACATTATTCATCCTTGAGGTCAACCAACTCAAATAACCATTTTGTAAAAATGATTTTTGAAGTGTTTAAGTAAAACCAATTAACAAGGAGAGAAAGATAGAAGAGATAATTGGGTAGGGGTAGTTTGGGTATTTCTCACATGGCATAGAAAAGAGAGAAAGAATATGCCATGGAATATTCCTTTACTTGGAAAGGAAGTGTGTATGTTAGAGATAGAGAGAGGGAAGAATTTGAATTTGAAATTCAAATTATGTAAGAGAGAAGTGAGAGAGTGAGGTTGGGTTAAGAGAGAACCATGGTTCAGTTAGATCAGGGAGCATGGCTAGGAGAGAAGAGAATGTCCAAGGGAATATCCTATGCTTGGAGAGAAAGGGGAGATGAGTTTGGATGAGTTGGAGGTGATGTGATGGGGAGCCTATGTTTGGATTCAAATTTGAATTCTAGTTGTTGGAGTGTGAGAGAGGTAGAGATAAGGTTGTGAGTTAGATGTGTAAGAGTGATGTAATGGGGAGCCTAAGAAAAAGATTCAAATTTGAAATACCCTATGTGATAAAATGAAAAGGAGTGAGTTGGCAAGTGTGTGAGATAAGGATAGGATTGTGAGAGTAGTGTGTGTAATTTGAATTTAAAGTGAGGATAAGAGTGTATAAGGGAGTGAGTTGTAATGAGGTGATGTTGAGGTGATGGGGAGCCTTTGGCTTGAAATTCAAATTTGAAATTTGAATGTTGGAGATGGGAAGTGAGGTGGTTTGTGAGGAAGGTTTATTTGTTTTGAAATAAAGGGTTGGATGAAGAAGATGATGCGTTGGTGAAATCTTAGTGGTTGGATTGGAATGTAGAGAAGGGAATGTTTTAAAGATTTAGTGTGGGAGTGTAGGGGACAAGAAGTACATGGAATATTAGGGAATGTTGGGGATAAGATTTGAAAGGAATTTGAAAAGGTTGGAGGATTAGTTTGGTGTAGAGAGTAATCAAAGGAGTGATTAAGGCTTAATCATTTTTTCATTAAGGAAGAAAAGAATTGACAAAGATGATTATGGGTTGAGAAAATCAAAGGTTACTTATAATCTCAAGTAACTTAACGTCGAGTATTCATACTCTCATAATACGTGAGTTTCCACGTCTTGACGTAATCAATAATCATCTTGATGCAAACAAGCTAAGTGCTTTGCATCATTGTAAAGCATATCCCATAACGGGAAAAGATGCGTTTACGCAAAAGGACCTTTGACTTAGTTTGACCAATAAGGGAGTAAACCCGTTACGTGATTAGAGAAGACGTAAACACAGATTATGGCCATATGAATACTTTTACTTGATGTCACATGAAAGATATAAGTCCCCTAGGTTTAGAAAAGCCTTGACTAGAGGCGTTTATCAAAATACTTGAGTTGGCGTTTTGCCAAAAATGGGAGGTTGTAAATTTGGATTCCTCTAATTCTAAATCTCGTTTCGAGTGTTCCTAATGAAGCACATAACATATTCATACCTGTATTGAAAGATCTACATTTGTAGGGTAAGGGGAAAGCCGACTTTCAAAAACCGTCACGACCTGAGACAGAACCTGGCGCGTCAGAGTGCTGGCAGCGCGCCAGACCCAGATCTTAGGTCGTTTTGGTTTTTTGCTACCGTTTGTAATTTTATGTTGCGAAGGTTTATTTGCCATCATTAAAACATAATGAGACCTAATTCATGTTGCCCCAACAGTTCTAAATAATTGCACCAACCTATTATAATTGTCTAAAAATTGGTTAGTGTGTTAAAGATGGTGGGAGTTGAAATGCATTGTGATTTGCATTTTTGTGTGGCTACTGTTGTTCTACTGATTTTTTGCGTTTACTTTGATTGAAATACTCAATTGACTGCTGGCATCTAGGTTTGACTGGTGGAAGTGACAATCAATATGTGGGTTGTGTTCTGGTGATGGCAGGAAACTGCGGCTAGCTTGTGGTGGTCAAATCAACAGGTTCAGCTAAAAAAGGTTAGTTTCTTAAAATATAAATGGTGAGATTAGTCTAATGACAGAAGTACCTATGGGTTACACTTTTTTGTTGTATGTTGCGTATAAGTTTAGGTCATAACAGTTGGTTTTGTATGTGCTGTTAATAAAAAAATTAAAGTTATATTTTGTTATATATGTTGTTATATACAATGAGTTTGGTTAAGAAATGATTTTAGCAGTGACTGATAAGTTCTTTGTAATAAAGTATGATATGTGGTGTCGAGTGCTAATTTTGTTTCATGTCTATAAGTTTTGTTCATAACTGATGATTTAATACATGCTATCTATTTCTGTTGTTTGCATGTGCAAAATAAGTGATTCCTGGTGTCCTTTAGAATCTGATATGTGGTTATGNATGTTCTAAATAACATTTAGTATTTTTAGTAATTTTCCTAGAATTTCTACTGTTCATATAGTAATTATTAGATTTAAGTTTATTTAAAACAGTTTAATTAGAAAAACAAAAAGAAATTAGTATAGTTGTTTATAATTAACATAATTTTCATTTTTATAATTTTTCTATCTTTTTCACATTAAGTAGAATCTGTAAAAATTAAGTTTATAAGTTTCCTTTTTCATTTTCTCATTTTTCTCTTTTAAATAGTTTAATTAAGTTTTAATTATTAATTAGGTTTTTAATTTATAAAAAATCCACAAAAAGACAAAAATATTTCTTTTTAATTTTTATAAGTATTTCAAGTCATTTTAGGTTTTTAGAAAATAATTTTGTAATTTCTTAAGTTAAATTTGTAATTAAAATCTTTTTAGGTTTAATATAAATAGTTTTTAAGTTAATTAAAATAGTTTATATTAAATAGTTAATATTAAATTAGTATAATATTATTAAAATATTTTCTTTTTAGATTTCAATTTTCTTTAATATTAAAAGTTTCAAAATTTTCATTTTTCACCCCAAAGTTTGGAACTTGTCATTTCTAGTCTCTGTAGTTTAAAAGTTGTCATTTTTAGCCTCTGTACTTTACTTAATTGCATTTTGTGTTATAAATTTGTTATATCTGTTTATTGTGAATTCTCATTTTCAATTCCAAGCAATCAGTAGTGTAATAATCAATCCAAATCTTTTATCTGGTTACTATTCCTAATCACTCTTCCCATAAACGTTTTCCAAAACACAATTTCAGCCTCGTTGGGACTTTAACGACCCGGGGAAACACTATACTCTCCAGGATTTCATTGAGTTGGTCTTAGACTTCCAGGTTATCTTTGTTACGGTTGGCCATTCACAAGTGGCCAGCTTGTGTGACAATTACCTGTTGGTTCTGAGACCAATCACATACGAATGATAAATAATTATTGATTGAAGTAAACTTTTACTCACTTCTATTAGTGACATAATACAGCTGCCATTCTCCACCTTCAAGGTTTGAGCTAAAACAGTTCAGACTACCATAATTTGTTGGCTTAAATGACTATGATTTACGATGATGATGATGATGATGATGATGATCAAGGTCATTGTGATTTGATGGAAATAAGTATACGTTGATAAAAAAAGAATATATGTTTCAGATAAGATTAAAAGAGGTAAAAACAATGACGAAGATGCTCAATGTATTTCGGTGTTGAGAAGAAAAGGACCGGTTTCGTTATGTGATTATATTTCATATTTGGTTGATGAAAAATCCAAACTCAACGATGAATTGAAACATCAAATCCTTTCCTGATTCATTTTTTTTTTGTTGTTTCCATTTTTTCACTCAGTTTGCCTTTTTCATCATCTGAATCTGAACTGCTATTACATACTGTGACCGGTCCTTTTCTTCTCAAGGTTGAAAAATACATTTAACATCATTGTCATTGTTTTTGCTTCCTTTAGTTTAATCTAAAACACGATTCGTTTTGGACAAACATATCTTCATTAATACAATCACAAAGTTTACATACATTAACAATGTAAGATATGTATATAAAAAGTCGGTTCTTTCCGAGAAGTGTCGATACTGACCAGTTTTGAATCAGAACCGTCTCGAAAACCAAAATTTTGGATTTCTAGGTACCGAAAACTTGACCGCAGTTTCAATATTCAGTTTAGTTCTTAGTCGATACCGGTTCAGTTACTTGGTTTTTGTGACAAACCCTAAACATTGGTATTGTTGAGGCAACATGATCAAGATCTCCTAATGTTTTAATGATGACAAATAAACCTTCGAAACACATAAAATAACAAACGGTAGCCAAAGTTCCCCGACTCACATGTCTGCTACTAGCGCGCTACCCACGCATCAACGCGTGGGCGACGCGCCAGGCTTCTGTGAATGTCGGGACGAATTTTGAAAGTCGGCTTTCCCCTTACCCGACAAATGTGGATCTTTCAATACAGGTATGAATATGCTATGTGCTTAATTGAGAACACTCGAAACGAGTTTTGGGATTAGAGAGATCCAACTTTTAAAATACTCGCTTACGGGAAAACACCAACTCATGTTTTCTAACTCTCGCCCCTAGCCAAGGCTTTTCTAAACTTAGGGAGCTTATATATTTCACGTAACATCACGTGAAGCATCCATATGCTCATATCCCGTGCTTACGTCTTCTCTAATCACGTAACAGGTTTACTCCCTTATTGGTCAAACTAAGTCAAAGGTCACTTTGCGTAAACTCATCCTTTCCCGCATGGGTTATGCTTTACATCAAGGCAAAGAACTTAACTTGTTTGTTCCAAGGTGTTAGTTGAGTACGTCGAGTCGTGGAAAGTCACGAGTTATGAAATTATGGATTCTCGACGTTGTGTTACTTGGATTTATAAGTAACCTATGATTTTCTCAACTTATAATCTTAATTGTCTAAATATTTTCTTAATTACAATTAGATTATTTACTAATCTTTCCTAATCTTTTCTTAATCACATTTTCACAAAAGTTAAACCACCAAATCTCCCACAATCCTTCCCAAAATCCTTTCCCAACAACCTCTTACAATATTCCCATACACCACTTACAAAAGTGTACTTTATCTCCTCACAAACTCCCACACAATATTCCTTCTTACAATATTCCCTTTACTTTACCAACTTCCCATACACCTTTTCTTATACACACACATATACACTTTTTTCTACACACACACATCCTTACACATACATACTCACATACACACACCTTTACAATCAAAATACACACACTTCACTCACATACCTCTCTTCACACACACAAGGCTCCCCATCACTTCAATCTTACATATTCCTTACACATACAACTCACTCCCTATACACATCCCATCCTTACAACACATATCTCATACTCCCAACACCTTTACATTCAAATTTATACACACTACTCACAAACATCTCTTTCTCTACACACACAAGGCTCCCCATCACATCCATACTTACACATTCCCTTACACACATCTCTTCANAATTTTGAAAGTCGGCTTTCCCCTTACCCGACAAATGTGGATCTTTCAATACAGGTATGAATATGCTATGTGCTTAATTGAGAACACTCGAAACGAGTTTTGGGATTAGAGAGATCCAACTTTTAAAATACTCGCTTACGGGAAAACACCAACTCATGTTTTCTAACTCTCACCCCTAGCCAAGGCTTTTCTAAACTTAGGGAGCTTATATATTTCACGTAACATCACGTGAAGCATCGATATGCTCATATCCCGTGCTTACGTCTTCTCTAATCACGTAACAGGTTTACTCCCTTATTGGTCAAACTAAGTCAAAGGTCACTTTGCGTAAACTCATCCTTTCCCGCATGGGTTATGCTTTACATCAAGGCAAAGCACTTAACTTGTTTGTTCCAAGGTGTTAGTTGAGTACGTCGCGTCGTGGAAAGTCACGAGTTATGAAATTATGGATTCTCGACGTTGTGTTACTTGGATTTATAAGTAACCTATGATTTTCTCAACTTATAATCTTAATTGTCTAAATATTTTCTTAATTACAATTAGATTATTTACTAATCTTTCCTAATCTTTTCTTAATCACATTTTCACAAAAGTTAAACCACCAAATCTCCCACAATCCTTCCCAAAATCCTTTCTCAACAACCTCTTACAATATTCCCTTACACCACTTACAAAAGTGTACTTTATCTCCTCACAAACTCCCACACAATATTCCTTCTTACAATATTCCCTTTAGTTTACCAACTTCCCATACACCTTTTCTTATACACACACAAATACACACATATACACTTTTTTCTACACACACACATCCTTACACATACATACTCACATACACACACCTTTACAATCAAAATACACACACTTCACTCACATACCTCTCTTCACACACACAAGGCTCCCATCACTTCAATCTTACATATTCCTTACACATACAACTCACTCCCTATACACATTCCATCCTTACAACACATATCTCATACTCCCAACACCTTTACATTCAAATTTATACACACTACTCACAAACATCTCTTTCTCTACACACACAAGGCTCCCCATCACATCCATACTTACACATTCCCTTACACACATCTCTTCACCCTTACACAATCCAACTCATCTCTTATATTCCTTACACACTCTTCATCTCAACCATTCATTTTCTTACAATACATCTCAACCATTCATTTCTCCTTCCTCCCCAAGAAATGGAATATCCTCTGGAATATCCTTTCTTAACCCAACCATGGTTCACTTCTAACCCAACTATGGTTAGTTCTCTACACACACATTCTCACCCAACCATGGTTAACTCTTAACCACACCAAGGATGGAATATTCCCTTAGATATACCCTTTAACCTAACCATGGTTTATTCTCTACACACTCTTCTAACCTAACCATGGTTACTTCTTAACCCAACCTCTTTCACTCTTCCCTATAGACGAATATCCCATGACATATTATCTTCTCTCTTTTATGCCATGTGAGGAATACCCATTCTACCCCTACCCAATTATCTCTTCTTTCTTTCTATCTTTGATAATTGGTTTTCTAATAAACACTTCACAAAATATTTTTCCAAATTGGCTATTTGAGTTGGTAAACCTTAGATTGATTAATGTTAAGGTTTAGTGTGTGAAGTACAATTGGGGGTTTAGCAAGGGTAGGTATTTACAAGACCAACACCCAACACTTGGGAAAATTCTACAGTGACTCTGGCGCGTCACCCACTCGTTAACGCGTGGGCAACGCGCCGGTCTCGATAAAATATTCCCAAGTTTGGGTCTTGGCCTATAAATACCCCCCTCTTGTATTCCTCATCCCTTGCCATTACTCTTTCTCTTTACATTCTTTCTCTCTAATCTCTCTAATTCTATCTTGTGTTCTTAGTTAAACGCACTAACATCTTTGAAAGAACACATCTCCTTGCAAGGGAAGAATCTCAATAACTTAATCCACTCTTGTGATTGTGTCGAGGGTCTTCTTATCTTTACCCTTTCTATTACAATCGAGTCTCTAGGTTAGGTTAGGGCTTGGTTGATTAAACATTCATTCATTCAATTGTGTGTAAGGGAAGTCTTGTGTCTTGGTGACCAAGCCTAGATCATTGGGGATCTAGTTGGGGTTTGATACTTCCGGTAGGAAGTTTTGGTTGAGGTCTAGGTGACCGAGTTTAAGTCGAGTCACGAGGTTCTTTTGGGTGGTTTCCGAGGGCGGAATACCGTGGGAGTAACTCCTTCTTTGTGAGCATCGATATTGGTGAATATCGGTGGAGTGAATTGTAACGGTTTGTAGTCCACCGAAAGGATTATACTAGTGGAATAGTATCGTGTCATGGATTCGCAACTGGACGTACGGATGGTATAAACCCCCCATCCCGAACCAGTATATAGCATGGTGTCTCTTTACTCGATTTACATACTTTGGATTGTGTTAGTGGTTGTTATTGTCTAGACCACTTGGTTCTTCTTGGCTTAAAGTTTTTAAACATCCAAAAAGCCTAAGAAACCGTATTCACCCCCCCCTCTACGGTTC
Organism: Artemisia annua; assembly: GCA_014162995.1. Taxonomy (NCBI): domain Eukaryota; kingdom Viridiplantae; phylum Streptophyta; class Magnoliopsida; order Asterales; family Asteraceae; genus Artemisia; species Artemisia annua. The sequence continues at coordinate 95,797 of LBNU01002891.1, forward strand.
TACAGGTATCACTTTCTATATATGAAAAGGGCAAATTACACTATTGGTCCCCATGGTTAGGGCGGGTTGTGCATTTGGTCCTTAGATATAGGGTTATGCGCCCCGAGTCCGCAATGTCACGTTTTTCACTCCCTTACAGTCCAAAATGCTAACACTGGTTAAAAATCTCATTAGATGCAAGGGTATTTTTAGTAGTTTTTTTGGTCCGAACACCCTATAATTAAACACACACACCCGCTTTCACACATTAACTCAAACACACCTTCTTCAGCCTTTTCACCACCGCCACCACAACCACCACCACCACCATCAAGAAGCATGAAGAACATAACATAAGCTTATTACATTTTTTTTTACATAATATGTATTTTTAAATAAGATTCACACATCTTTTTTTCCCCAAAATTATGTTTTCTTTAAATTGATAAAAACTAAATTATAGATCCATAACACATATCTACACAATTTTATAGTTCTACTCTGATTACCAGAACCTCCTTCACCCATAATGTTTTCTTCGTCTTCAAATCTCAACATTCTTTTTTTTTCTTGATCTCTACTTGTATTCTATCACTTTTGGATATAATATACATACATCTTAGTGTACATAAGGTTGTAATTGTTGTATTATGGGCTTATAAGCAAGATCCGGGACCTCAAATTCTATAGTTCATATAAATCTGTTTTTAATGTTGCCTTAAATGGCTTTAAAATACTTGGTGCAATAATCAATCAAAATTCAACACCACATTGCATTTCTTTTTCTTGCAGTTTACTTTTTCATTGCTAACTTTTTTTTTACAGCTATCTAATTTTGTTCCTTCTTGAATACAGAGAGTATTGGATGGAAAGTACGATGAACAATCGTTTTACATTGTTGGTGGAATTGAATAGGTCATTGCCAAGGTCGAGAAAATTGCTAAGGAGTCTGTTGCCTAAACAACACAGTCGATTTTTCCTCTTTAACCCTCTTTCTTGTTATAGTTTGGGAAACAAAATTGAAAATTTTGTTGATTTTGGTGGTGGGTACCTGGATACATTTGTGGAATGTTACTTTGTTTTGTTAAGGTTTGTTTTGTGATAGAGAAGTGGAGAGAATGTCGAAAAGTTGAACTTCCCGACAAACAAACTATACCCCTTTTATTTTATTGTCGGATAATAAAGGGGAACAAGTGTTGGAATTGTATATTATCCATTGTTAGGAAGATTATTGTTGTAAGACAATATGTATGTTCTTGCGTTTCAACATAACCATAACTCATTTGCACATGTATCTATGTAAAGATGTAAACTCGTAAACGTAATCAATTTTACTTGTATGACATGTTGATACTTTTAATCAATCTTCCATGACAATTATAACTAAAAAGCATTTTGTGTTGCTATTGTCGGATGCAAGATTTTAACATCTTGGGTCTTTGTGTCTAGTTTTTTGGTTACATAAGATATAAGATCCGCAACAAATGAATGGATCGAATTTGTTGAAACAAATGAGTCTATTTTGATCAGGGACAGAGCTACATATAACTTTGGGTTGGCCAAGGCCCACCCCAAAATTTTAGGGAGTTACTACATATACATACTATTGGTTTAAAATTAATCTATTAATAGATAAATTGGCCCACCCAATTAAGATATGAGGATTAAAACGCAAGACAAATGTATAATTTAATTTTGATTGTAGCAAACATTTATCATAACCTTTCATTTATTTAAACTTAAAAGTGCCTATTTCATAGATTTCTTAGATCTTTACTTTTGTTTTTCACATGTATCTAAAGGTATTAACACTTGTCCGATGCTTCAAACGTATTTCATTCTATTTTAGTACAATTTCTAGATCAAAATCTTATTACGTGTAAGATTCAAGTTTTTTATTGTGCAAGTCATGTTGTGTAGTATCCATGCATTTGAAATAGAAAACCAGGATTTTATCATTCTATCGACGATATTCTATTCATTAATTGTTACATTGATATTTGGCCCACCCGTACACTGATTTTGATTGATTGATTTGTGGTGGAAAGATTGAAGAAGAATGATGGTGGCGGTGGTGGTGAAGAGGTTGAAGAATGTGTGTTTGAGTTAATGTGTGAAAGTGGGCGTGTTTGTTTAATCATTGGGTGTTTGGACAAACTACTGAAAATACTAAAATACCCTTGCAGCTAACGAGATTTTTAACTAGCGTAAGGATTTTAGACCGTGAGAGAGTGAAAAACGTGGCATTAGAGGCTCTGGATGCGTAACCCTAAACCTGAGAATTAAATGCGCAACACGCCTTAACCATGGGACCAACTGTAGGGGTGAGCATCGGGCCGAAACCGACCCGATCCCGCTCATCCCGAACCCGACAACCTGGAAAACCATAACCGAATCCTGATCCGACTATAGGTCGGTTTGTGTCGGTCGGTTTCGGTTTTGTCTATTTTGGTCGGTTTTGCTTGTCTTTTCTCGGTTTTTGGCCCATCCCGACCCGACCCGATCCGAAAACCAAAAATGCTGAAAACCCAAACCGAGTACCGACCGGAGTATACTCGGTTCGCTTTCTGGATGATCAGTATTTGTCGGGATCCGATCGGTTGTCGGGAGTCGGTCGATTTTGCTCAGCCCTAACCAACCGTGTAATTTACTCTTAAAAAAAAAATTAAAAGTGAAAAAAAAAGAAAAAGGAAAAAAGAAAATATAAAAACCAAAACGTAATGGAGCATCCAACAAGAATGTTAAAAACACCGCTCCATCCTCAACAACAACATATACTACATCTTAGACTACTGTTCCTCAAACAAACCTTATGTCACAACACAACTGAGCTCCACCAATAACAACAAAACACCAAACACAAAACACCCTTTTTAAAAAAAACAAAAATGGCATCAGAAGAACAAGAAAACCCTAACGGTAACGGAGAAGACTACCACCCGTCACCGTCACCGTCACCGTCAACGGAGAGTGACAGGTACGAAGGTGGCGGGATAATGACAGTTGCAAAGATGGAGCAGGAGGAAGAAGAAGATCCGGGTCAAAAGTATTCGTTTTTGAACTATTCGGATATCGGGTACGAAAGTGGAACTGAAGAGGAACAAATGATGTTTATGAAAGAGCTTGAGGTTTTTCACAGGGAGAGGGGTTTGGATTTTAGGCCTCCTAAGTTTTATGGAGAGATGTTGAACTTGTTAAAGTATGCTCCTTTTTTTTTTATTTTATTTTTTATTTTTTTTATTTTTATTTTTTTTTTATTTTTTTTTGATGTTTATTTTAGCTTATTTATGGGTTTATTAGCTTATATGTTTTCGGCTTATGTTTCATAAGGCCTAAGAAGCTTACAGTTAGTTTTTCAAAATAACCTGAAAAATCGAGGAATGCCCTAAAATTGTTCAGCTCACATACTTATATGTAATATAAACCGAAATCAAATAAGCTCGTAAGCCCACATATAAGCTTAAACAAACAACCCCTTGGTTTTTGAGTTTCGGCTGATTTTTTTGGTTTTTATGTGTTCAGGTTGTTTAGGTCGGTTGTCAGGCTCGGTGGCTACGAACATGTATGTGAATGTCTTTTTATGTGTGTTGTAATCTACTAATCTGTGTATAATGTTAGTACTTAGGGAATGCTCTAAAATTGTTTTGCGTGAATCATGCTACAGAATGGTTTAAGTTAGTTTTTGGGTAATGTTGAGAGCTTCTGAAATGTGGCTAACTGGATATATGAGGAAATCGTCTATGTTATTATTTTTATCTATAACTTGCTGCATAATGTATATGTGTGATAATGGTGAAGGACAGGGGCGGAGCTTAGTGAGGACCGGGAAGGGTCCCGGCCCTCCTAGGCCTAAGCCCGTTAATGTAATTTTTCGCGATTTCATGTAATAAAATTTTTTTTGTTTCACCTCGGCCCTCCCATCTAATGTATTTTCGGAAAAAAATTTGTTTCGGCCCTCCCACAAATTTTTTTCTAGCTCCGCCACTGGTGAAGGAAGTATTTTGGTTACTTGAGCATTTACTTTTAAATTTAAGGATGTTTTTGGTGGTGATTATGGTAAAGTGACATGGTTAAACAAGTATATAAACTTTTGCAAAAAGCATAATATAGGGCGCAGTTGCTTAGTAACGAGTATATGAGTATATCGCATTTGGGATTGCGTTAGTGAAACGTTGCAAAACTGCGTTTTGTCTATAATGAAACACAATCACTTTTTCATGGTTTGCCAAACACTGTTCTATGATTATTTGTGCTCTGCAAACGCAAATTAGATAATCTCCTTCAAAATGCGATCCTATACACCCTCCTAGTCAAAAATAAAATCAGCTACACAAGTGAGTTATATATTACCTAAGACACTGCTACAGTGGTGGCATCTTTTAGTGGCATATCTGTTGTTGACATTGCTCTTGCTGAGATCATTAGGCGTGGTTAGATAGAGACCAACTTCCATTTTGTGTGAAATCTCTCGACAATGCTATTGCAGACTGTTGTAGTTGTGCTTTTCTATGGTTTTGTTACTACTGATTTGATGAACGGAGTAGTTTAGTTATACAGAAATTGTGTAATGTATCGAACCGTATAAGTCACTGCCATGCTTATTCTGTGCTATGTGCTCTTCTTGCATCTTATGATCACATCATATGCTCCATAACTGAAGGTTGCATTTATATATAGTTGCTATGACATAAAATTTCTTGTTTTTGATGCTATTGCATTTGTGCTTAGAATAAACAGCTATATCTTGTGAGTTGTGATATTAGTTAACCATTAAATGAAGATCCCCTCACATCTTTTTTCATTCGTGTATGTAGGTTACCTCATGCAAAACATGGCGAACAGTGGGAGAAGCATTTAGACCACCAAAGTAAGCATTAAATGGTTTTGATGGTTTTTGTTTATTAATCTTGTATCACTTCAGATAGTTTTATCATAAACCAATGTTTTGCGTCACTCGGTCATAATGTAGCTGTTCTAATTTCGAGAAGCAAGTATGTGCCAAACTTTTATCCTGGTCTTTGACACTAAGTGTCATCACCAAAATATTGTTTTATCATGCTCCTCAGGGCCATAATTTTAATGCGCCCTCACTACCATTCAATTTGCATTTCATCTTCTTTGCTTTCAGTTGATGTCACTTAGTAAAGATAAAAAACCTGTAGCACGAAGAACAATGTGAACTGTAAACTGTCCTTTTTTCTCTCTCGTTATGTTTACTTGTAGTGTCTGTTTACTTCCATAAGATTTTGCTTGAAAATTGGCTCTGTCTGACACCTGTTACTAATTCTGAACAGGACATGTACTACTGTCTCATGGACATTTCGGTGCTTCTATGAGAAGGTACTTTCTTAGTTGCTTTAGTTTTCTTACAATTGCACTGTATTGGTGAAAGCAAACTGTTTTTAATAGGTTTCACATAGCAGTTTTATGCTTAAGTTGCCTTTTAGGTTCATTATCATGGAGACAATTAGAGTTGTGTTTGTGCTTGTTACTTAGATTCTCTCTTAGTTTTGGGTGTGTTTAAATTGCTTCACTAAGAAGTTGAGTATTCTCTTCACAAGTCTTAGGATCAGAAATGCCTACTCCATATGGATACTTGATCTGAATAGAAAATGCTGTTAGTTTTGATGTTTGAATTTTTACTAGTTTCGTTGTTTGTAGGTTTATTCATTTTGTCCTGCATTGGGAACATGAGTTTTATTATTGTATTTTGGGCTTAAAGCCTGGTTACTTGATTTTATAATTTGCTTTTGAGATTACGTTTAATCTATATACTCTATATATTTTTGTCTTTGGTGAGATGTATGCGAGATGTTCTAATGGATACGCCGATACGGTCTTGCATCACTACTTTTATATGTGGATAGGATTTTTATTAGCTTTCTGACCAGATTAGGTAGATTGGGGAGACCACAATTTTCTTTTCTATGAAACTCTGGTCATTGGAGATTTGAATTATAATCAAATCTATGCACTTTGGGGGAGTCAAGGTGTCTTTCTGACCATGATAACAACAAAAAAGCTGTTGAACTTGACCACCAATGACAAAACCATTGAGCCTAGACTACCAATAACATTTACTAAACCATTGAAGCTGTATACATCCTATTAAAAGCTCCAGTTGAACATAGAACCATAGAGGCCTTTCAAAACGGGACCTTGGAGGTGAACTGTAGTTTAGAGATGAACCATTGAAGTTTGAACCATGGTTATTCTTTTGTCGGCTCCTTTTTAATAGATGGTATATCGGTAAATATTTCACGCTTACATCTGGTATTTTTAAAACATTGTTTCTCATTTTCTGATCTTTTATGCAATTTGCGGTCTGGCGGTCATGTACAAATGTGCTTCATAGCCCTTTGCTTGTATAAATCTATTTGCTGATTAGTACTTGTTCTATTAGACTGCTTCTAGTTCCTTCATTTTAAATTACTGACATTAAAATTTAACAGTCATTGCTTGAGTATGAGAAATACATGATGAGCCTCGGGGAGCTGCCATTCAATGATTCATATTCTGCAGGACCCGTTTCTAGTGGAAAACAGGTACCTGTACCTCATATTTTATTTGTTCGTTAATTTTTATTATTGAGAAAACCTATATGTGTCAGATGTAACCATTTATCTAGTCAATCCTTTATGAATGTAGTCATACAAATGCTATATTAAATAGGTAACAATGATTTTCGTCAGAGTGACTAATTTCTTGACATAAAGGACTTCTATATACTAAGTTATGTTTGCTTGGTGTACGTGTGCATTATTATCAGTCTGAGTTTATTCTGTTAGCCTTAATAGGAAGCCATTTTTCGTTCCCTTAGTGCTTTTTGAACTTTTTGTGTGGTCTTTAACCGCATAATCTTCTTTCTATCAGACTAGTTTAGATCAAACTCCTGGACCAGGAAGGGCCAGGCGAGATGCAGCAGCTCGAGCTATGCAGGGTTGGCATTCTCGTCTTCTTGGTAATGGTGAGGTTGGGGATCCAATCAGCAAGGTATATTCTTCTATTCTTGGTGCATCTCATTAAAGTAACAACCTTAACGTTTTTGTTTCTCCTTTTTTTACTCTCAAACTTTGCAATGCTCATTGTCTATGCTCTTCAGTATAGATTTAGAAGTTTGTGTGTGGCATTTGTAATATTCGGACTGATATCGTTCATTTTGTTATTCAGGATAAGACTTACGGTTCACCAATGAAGCGAACAAAGCAAGGCATTGGTACAGTTTGCATGAAGTTATATGATACGATCATTTCGTGCCTATATTCTTTTTGTCCTTTTCCATTGACTATTCTATTGACTATTCAGGTTTGCTGAAGCGTAAACATCCATCTTCAGTTGAGCATGCTGCCAAAGTTGCGCACATGAAAGCTTCAAGACCACAGTAAGATATCTTATTGCTATCTTGGCTTTATCATGATTACGGAGTATCTGGGTGCAGTGGTGCTTAACACCTAAAATTTCAGACTTACACATTAGAATATGCAACAATCTACATGAGGTTACATTGGCGTCTTCTCATTGAAATATTGTGTTATTGCTAAAGAGAGATGATCATGTTGTGAATCATATTAATTACACTCAAAAACTTTGATGGAGATAACTTAATGTGGTAAAGTTAGTAGATGAACCTTAGGATGGTCTAAATGGCTCTTTAACATATTAACGAGTAACATCTACACTCACAAACTTCTGATAGTTAACTAAGATAACTATTTGAAGTGGTAAAGTATATCTGTTCGGACTGTTTATTATGTCAAAAAAACTTGAAACATAAGTGTAAAGAATTATTGCTGAGTAAGTTGTTTGTAATGGATCTTTCAGATCAGACAATGGAGTTGTCGATATTGGTCCTCCTGCTGATTGGGTGACAATCAATGTTCAGAGAACTGTAAGTTTGTTTGTATGATTTTTTTATGTGTGAAAATTTCTTTAATTGATAAACTCTATTTGACGTTAAAAGGGGTTTTACTTTTCTTTTGATGCTTTTAACTGGTATTGAAAACTGAACTTACAGAAGGATTGCTTTGAGGTGTATGCTTTGGTTCCTGGGCTTTTGCGTGAAGAGGTACTAAAAACTTTAAGCTACTCTTTGCACACCGTCTTTTTCATATAATAACAGACATGCTTTTCTTCTGTTCGTGTTGCTGGTACTCTTACGTACGTGTTCTGTAATAGCTTTGTGTCTTGCCCTCTTTTCCGTGACTGTTTTTTGTTTTGTCTTTATTAGTTGATATTCTTACTTTTTTATCTAGCTGCTGGGTTATATAGCTTAGTTATACCGCTCATGCATATACGCAATACCACCGGAGTCTTGTTTTTCAAAAAAAATTGAATGCTTTTCTAGTTTGTCTCTTTTTTGTCAATTAAAGAGAGCCCCTTGTTTAAACATGGGTACAAGTTACACTTTATATCATCTTAAAACATTTCTCTCTGGACGGATTTAGGTGCGAGTACAATCTGATGCAGCTGGTCGCTTGGTCATATCCGGTCAACCAGGGCAGCTTGACAATCCGTGGGGTGTTTCTCCTTTCAAAAAGGTATTTCTAGAAAAATTGATAACAGAATCATATAGTCTGAAAAACTAAATAGTTTGGATGGTTAATGATTATCCAAGCCAATGGAACTTCATGTTTGCTCTTCTTTCCATACAAATTATGTTTTGTTGCATTACTGGATAACAGTGATACGTGTATGAATTGTACGCTACTAAGATACAGTAATGTGAATTTGTGATCCAGATCGTGAGCTTGCCGTCTAGGATTGATCCTCATCAAACTTCGGCTGTAGTAACCCTGCATGGTCAATTGTTCGTGAGAGTGCCATTTGAGCAATCAGACATGTAGAGTGGTGTTGCTCGTTTAACAGATGCAGATATTGTTCAGAAGGTTCTAGCGGTAGAAGTTGTACTCTTGTGCAGTCCGTGTTCTCAGTGCTATATTTAGTGAGGTTTAGAAAATGAAACTTTTGTAGCTACAGTTTCTTACTTATGTTGTATCTGTGGGCTTGAATGTGATACAGAAACTTGGTTAGAGTAGAGACCAAGCTGTTCAGCCACAGACAAGTTGCTAACTTGAATATAATGATTTCTAATGGCAACAAGCTTAATTTTGGAACAATCTTTAGTTGTCTAGACTTATCCAAGCATGAATTATGTCATGTTCAATAGTTTGGTTGTTGGAGTCACATCTGTAAATGATATGCAGGTTTGTTAAAATGTGCTTTCATAGGACGTGCATACAACGTGCAGCCTTTTGATTAACGTCTGGTGTAGTGCATTGTTGCACAGTGAATATACAGAAAAAAGAGTAAACAACTGGACTGCTCATGATTTTTCACTTTTTGGAAAAGAACATAAATATTTTATACGCAGAGCGGTAGAACATTCAAGTTTTTTGTATCAAATAGTCCATTTTTCGATGAAAGTGAACCGGAAAAATCTGACCTTTCTTCACAGCTTTAGCTCAAAGTCTCGGAGACTTAAACTGGTTACTGTTAAAGTCTGTTAGTTTCTGTTGTATTTCTACCTTTTTAGTTGTTACATACAGTGTGAAAACTTTCGGACGAGTAGCAGCTAAAAGTATTGATATCATGCAAACAACATATAGCAAAGCGTAAGGTTGGATGAACTGAAGGTCAACTGTAAGTTTAAGTTAAGGTTTGATAAAAAGTAAAACCTCCTTTTCAGACTTACTAGAGCGGTGGACTCCCAACACTATGTCACTCGCTTTAGTCAATTAGTGGTACGTGACTTCCTTTTCAGTTTTATTAGTTTTTAACTGTGATATTTGACATCTGCGAATCAGCTACTTATGTCTGTATATCACCTCAAATGGTATGAACAGATCGCAGGTCTTCCAACCTAACGGACAGAAGTTGATAACAGTGACAAGATTCGTAAACCACCAAACATATCAATAGCAAATGGAATAAATACAGATTTAACTTTCTTTACATCTATTCTTTGATCATAACCCACCCTTCTTGTCATCAATTTCAATTTAATAAACACAAATTGGTTTGATAGCTGTATGCTTCGCGCGACTGACAACTTAACATTGATCAAGATAGTAAACGATAGAAACAACAATCATCAGGAGAAAAAGTTAGAATTAAAAGCAAAAAGATTCAGCCTTTTATGTACTGTCAAAAACCAAACTGATCCACTGTTAAAAACCAAGCTGATCTGCTGTCAAAAGTCTTGATCTAATACAAGCCCATACAAATATTTACGTTAACTGAACTAGTTTATATGGGCGTATTTTGGATCTAAACAAGGTGAATCGTCTACTTACACTACTATAACATCTTGTCTGTGATGTCTTTGCACGGAACAACTATCATAACTTGATTCTGATCTTTGTCGTTGTCGCTTTTATCTGATAATTCCATAGTTCCATCTCTGTACACATACACTAAGTCGTCTCCACCCATTCTCAACCACTTCTGACTCCTGTCATGAGCATGGTACAGCGGTACTCCCCTGAAACAATTTCAATAATGAGCACGCTTGAGCCTTAATGCATCGCTTAGCAACTAAAGCATACAACAAGATTTACAAAGAATTTATCATGAGTGTTATGTTTAGACACACATAACAATGATGATCAATTCCTTGTAAGAAGCAAAACCATCTTGATAAAGGATTGGAATAGTCTAAAAGGCAAACGGTGATGATTTAGAACGTGGTTACACCTTTACGCTTCAGATATCATCTCTAAAGTGTTTACAATCAGTTTTATAAATAATTTATGCATGACGACTATATGGAATGACAGTCGATTTATCAAACAAGAGGCAGTCTAATACAATATCCAAACGCCCCGATAGCCTGTTCTAAACCATAAAAAAAAGATACAAAAATCTTGACTTGGGGAATAATGGGTCCGTTTTGAGATCGATAATTTCAAGAATCCGTTATATTTAGTCGAAAGAGCATACATAGATACTTCTGACTACAGACTACTCAAGTTAGCAAAGGAATAAGTAAACTTTATCAGCTACACTTTGAGTCAACCCTAGTATCTTTTAAACCCAAAATACTGGTAATCCCTCATTCAGGTCAAATTTAATACCACATATCAGTAATAAATTACTAAACTTTATCTGAAATAAAAACTATCCCCAAACAGTTAAGACCAATATCAAATCTAAAGTCAAACCACAGCACATTTGACCAATAAAAGTCAAAGTCAATCAAGAATAATTTATCCAATTTCATCAAATTATAAACAACATAACAAATACCTAACCAAGTGCATTTAAGAAAAACTATACCACAATTCTTTTTCCTTTTTGACTGGATCCATTTAAGAAAAATCAAGACTTTTTACAAAAATTAGCATTACACTGCAAAAATCCATGAGTATAACCTCGGACCCACTATCGTTCCGCTTGTATCTTATTCAAGAAGAGGGCGGAGCCAGAAAGTTATAGTCGAGGGGGCAAACTTTGATAATTTTTAGAAACTAACTACAAATTGCTTCGTTAAGGGGCAAATTACAAAAATAGATATTTTAAAAAATTTACAGTACAATTTTTTCCGGCTACAGAGACACGCGCCCACCCTTCCCCCTCTCAATCAAGCAAACAAATAACCAAAACCCACAAAACTAATATAAACAACCAACATTAAACCATCAACTTTTAACTATTTCATCACTAATCACAAATCATAATCACACACATTATCAATTAAAAATTAAAAATAGGTCAAAAAAATAAAATAAAAATACCTGATATGAAAAAGATCAGCAATGTTACTCTTCCTAAGATAAAAATTAACAGATTCCAAAAACGTACGATACATGCTCTCATGTAACCCATCAATCCTAGGATACGGAAGCCTAGGACAAGGAAGAGGTTTTGATTTCAAAAGAAAAGGTCCCTCGCCAATATACTTATATTCTTTCCACATCAGCACAGCCGCAGTATTATTATTATTATTATCTGCGGCTGTTGCTGATGTGGAAACTGGCCCTCGAGAAATAAACCCATGTATAGACAAATAATGTTCAAGCTCATCATGAGTTATGATGGGCTTGAAATTGGGTGTGTACCATATGGCTAGTTTTTTCATGCATGTTTTCATGCATTCTTTTTCCATTGGTGAAGGGTTTTCGAGTGATTGGTGATGGGTTTTATCGGAGGGTTTGATTGTTAGGGTGGTTTATGGTGGTGGTGAGTGAGTGAGCATGCATGACAAGACGTGTGTTGGTATGGGTTTTGGGTTTTATATGTGTTTGTGTTTTTGTTTATGGAAGGCCAAAGAACAATTAATGGGCTTATTAAGTAAACGGATTATAAGTATCTTGTTACGAGTTATGTTATGGATAAGTGAGAAAATAAAAAAAAATAAACCAAATATTTGGAATTAAAATAGATAACAAGGAGGAAGCACCCGCCGCAACGCGGCGGGTTACTTTGTTTGTGACTGTTGGCGTTTGAGGCTGTGATTCGAGGTTGACTTGCAGTTGGTTTATACGTTTAAGTTTGGTTTTGTTGGGTTATTAATGTTTTTCTCTTTGACCAACAGCAGTGGACTTTATGGTCAACAGCAGTGGTTCCTGTCAAAAATGTTGGTCGGGTAAAAGTTCACAACATTGGCTACTAAAAAAAGCCCTACGTAAATGACATTTCGAGCCCAGCTGAAATCATATAATATTGTCACCGATGTTGCGTTTTAATGTATATATATAATACTTCTTTCGTGCTATTTTACCTTATTATTTTGGGTTTGTTATACATACCTTTAAAGAGATATAGGCAACCCCTCTTTTTTATTTATTTTTTATTTATAATTTTATTTTTATTATAAAACTATTAACCTGAAAGTTAAAAGTATTAACAGACAGAAAATACAGAATATAAAACGATAAAAAACTGTTTTTCCTGTTCACAAAGTGAATAAAAGTAGCTTAGGGTACCACTAACCAACCTTTAAGGGTACCTCTAACAAGTAACAACACTCATTATTTAGCTTATTTTGAAAAATTGATAGACTACAATTGATTGTTTTACTATTTCCTCCTCAACAAATCATTCAATATTTCAAAGGTAGTTAGTGTGTTTATTGCATTTTAAGTGAAATATGGCATTATGTGATAAATGCACCTATCATAAATTGTAGGGTTTTTTTTTTTTTTTTT
>LBNU01002891.1:109263-125423 GCA_014162995.1 Artemisia annua
TTTTTTTTTTTTTTTAATATCTAAACACTTGAATTGCACAAAGAAAGTAATGAGTTTAAATTCGAATTAGTCAAAAGTTTTATATTAAATAGATAAATTTATAGAAATGACAAAATCTTCCTACGAAAATCTCACACTGATTCCCTACCTACATAATTGTAACACTTGTAAAAGTTATCGGATGATAAAAGGAGAGAGAATTAGTGGATGAATTAGAGTCACACTTATGTGTGGATAGGAGGATGAATACTCATAAATTTATTATCTAAACCACTACCAAATTGACCGTGTGACAGTCTGATGTCCTTACTATAGGTTTAGAGTTCAAACCTCACTAGGTACACATGTGGGAGTGGCCAAACCTCACTAGAAACCTCATTTGTTTGCTCGTTTAGATTAATTTTAATTCGGGGAATTTAACCTTTTTGTAATTCTATAGATGTAATTTCTAAAATGTGTCCTCTAAGTAGTTATCAGCAAAAATAAGTTAAAGATAGCTTTGCGGATATGTAGTTGTTAACATTAAGAGATAAANAAAAAAAAAAAAAAAAAAAAAAAAAAAAAAAAAAAAAAAAAAAAAAGTGTTCGTCATAAACTATGCACCTTGATCTGATGAAAGACATGTAAAACATCTGCATATGCATATTTGCAGTAGTAAATTTTAAACAAATGCTTAAATCCTTCATTCTGTATGCTAACACAATGGTGGAACAAATTGAGCCTTTCATCTTCTTGTTTGCTCTGTTAGTAATCCTATTGCATTGTATGTTTTTCTTCTTAATACATGAAACTTATAATAACTAGCAAGTGTGTCGTCTAATGTGAATATGATAGTTACTTGCATAAACTTTTTTATGACATAATCATTCTATGTTGCCAAATAAAATGCCGACGTCTTTCTGCACTGATATTCTAATATATGGTACACAAGCATAAATTCTTTAGTAGTCTTAATTCATGGACTTTTAGGACAATTGGTAAATTACCAAATTATATTGCTTTTTGACATACACTAAAATGAACAGTGTTACATTATTTGTGAAATTACTGAATACACAGATGTTAAGTTATACTAAAACATATGTGACATTATACTTGGACTCATGGTTTGAGGGGTGTTTGGTATATATCTTACTTTAGGTTGCTGATTTGCTATAAAATATGTATATATGTATTTAAAATTCCTTAGCTCACATGCAAATAAAGAAATGCATATGTGGATGTGTGAATATTAATGTTTGGTAAGTGAATGTGATGTATGGATCCCACAACCTTCCTCTACTTCAATTCCCTTACACCTTCACTTTCATCTTCACTTCATATAATCTTCCATCTATAACTTATTTCCAACCCATTATACACTCAACACCATGGCATCCTTCTTAAAAACATTCCAAAACCAAAACACTCTACCAGTTTCGCAAACTACACCAGACTCAAAACCATCTGCAGCACCTGCAGGAATGCTGCGACGCAGGCTATCATTTGATCAGATCCAACCACCCACAATCTCAGAAACTACTGCATGGGCTTTACGTAGCTCCAAGTCAGTATCTTCAATGGGAGGATCAGCAACTACTTCTGTTAGAAACTGGTGGGCTTCTGGCTGGGCTTGGATACTGTCCAGGAAACCAGTTTTCGCGCAGGATCTAGAAATGAACCAAGAAGAAACTTCGGTTCTTGGTTGTCATAATAAAGGCAGCTGGAGACATGTTTTATATAAGTTTAGATCCGAAATAAGGAAGCTGATTGGATCTGATCAAGGTGGACTTCCTCAAACTATTCGTCCTACTTCTTACAGTTCCACTGTTTGAGCATATAAATTTATAAGGTTGGTTGGTTAAAAAGTGAAATACATTTTCAGCTACAAGTTTCTGAAACTGAGTCTCATGTTCTTCTGTTATGTTTGTGTAATGTTTCATATTTTTGTCTCTTACATGTAAGAAGTTATAAGTGTCCATTGGTTGAATCTATAGAAATATGTTGTAAAAAACAGCATCCATTGGTTCTTACAACGATTTTTTTCAGAACAGTTTATTTCATTCATATAATCAATGAAGTTGTGTTTTGCTTTTTGGAATGTGCTTATTATGATCATTATTAGTATATAAAATAAGTGGTACAAAAAGAATTAACAGAGGGAGGTGGAGGAATCTATTGGTAGGCATGAAATGGAAGCAAGCCCATGTTACATTCTCCTTCCACAATAAAGATTCTTGATATATTCTATAGTCTATAGTATATTTACTACTAATATAAGTTTATGTTATATGTAAAAAGAAAGAAAAAGAGCCTCTAAATTTTTAAAGGTGTCGGTGGAAGATAGGAAAGCCAATCATTTAATGCCACAAAAAAACAAGTGATTTTGTTTGTCCATTTTTAAATAATGTCTAAATCATGGATCAAATGGGGTGTACTTTTCAAGCCAGCAGATTGATAATTAAATTGCTATTGAAAATAGTTGATGAATCTCTTTCAACTGAAATTTGTTCATAAATCACTTTTCTACTTAAACAAAACAAAATGTAAATCATTCCACAAGATACAATTAATTTAACAAGAAGAAAATGAAGAAATGATTACATCATTTGAGTATGAATTATAAGGCCCTTGGAGAATCTCGAGCCCTTGGTGAATCTCTCATGCTAATATTCACACTATTCCTCATCGTCCGTCTACCAACTCCTGCATTTTCTTTTGTCATCATGGCCACGAATTCCCCGTAATCAATCCTCCCATCCTGAAAGTTAACCACATAAAACAACGTTAAAAACAAACATTGTGCAGATGATACATATTTGAAAATGCTATATATTATGACTTACATTATCTTGATCAACTTCCTTAATAATATCCTCCACAAGAAAATCAGTCATGTGATGATCTGCGCAGGCCTGCTGAAGTTCATCAACCGTGATATAACCACTTCCATCCTTGTCAAAATACTGAAACGCGGCAACCAAGTGTTCCTCCCGATCCAGTTTGTTCAAGTGAATTGTGGCTGCTACAAATTCACCATAGTCGATTGTCCCACTGTTGTCCACATCAGCCTGAAAACTAATGACATTTAGTTGTTGCTCACAAATTTTCGGTAAAAAACAAGAATGTCAAATAAGATGTGGCAATTCATTCATTCATGCAGATACAAAGGGTAAATTTGGGTCAGTTATCACTAAGGGTTCAAATGGATCAAGCTAAAAAATTAGCTAAATAGATAAAGGTCAAATGGGACGAGCGGGTGAAACAGGTTGAAAGTCAATTGAATGTATCCAAATGCAGAAAATCCTTTTAGTGTCCTCTATACAAATAGCTAGATTTTCAAAGTAATACTATAGTTCTGTAATCGTATTGAACATATAATTTACTTATAATTTTTAAGGTTTATAAAGTTTAGGTGGGTAGCCCAACCCGACCCATGTTGAACTTACAACAATTACCCATTTTGACCTGCTGCCTGACAAGTCCATTTTGCCACCCCTATGTCTGATAACAGCCTTACCGCATCCATAAGGTCTCGTATTTCTGTATCCTTTAATGTTGAACCAAACTTTCTTAGTCCGGCTTTTAGTTCATCAAATGTAATAGCGCCACTGTTGTCTGTATCCATTGCTTTGAACATTTCCTTCAAACCAGCAATCTCTTCTTCTGATAAACTCTCAGCTATAACCTAAATGCATCAAAACAAGGAAAGGATCAATATCTTATTTTCAAAAAAAGAAATTTTCAGACTTTTTGTTTTGGAGATGCATTAATATTGTTAAAATTGTCCTGTATGCACTTTTATTGTTATTCTCAGTTGCATATTTATGACTTTCATCAGATCGATGGGCATAATTAGTAAATGAAAACATGATAAATTATTTATTATAACGTCCACATACCCGCAAAGCCATCTTTTTTAACTTATTCATTGCTGAGAACTGCTTCAAACGAGAAAGCACTGCTGGATCCAATTCACTATCAGGAGCAACACCATTTTCACATATCCAAGGATGACCTGCACGTTTTTTATAAAGAAAATTTCCATATATCCTTCTATTATTTTGATAACCAAAACATGTATAGTGTAATAGATTTGCATAGTTACATGCCATTAACAGTTTGTATAACATAATTAAAATTACTCTTTGTGGTTTTAGAAGTTGAAATGTAGCCATAATAGACTCGAAATAAGATGTGAACTTGCTACTAGTCAGTCAAGCAGCTTGTGTAGCATTAGACTTAACCTACTGCTTTATTGGACATTTATTGCCAAAAATCTCCCCATTAACAAATTTAGACACACTAATATGTAGTCATTGTTAAACTGAATTCATTCGGATGCAATGCTTGAAGTAACATATCTTTAGACGCACAACAAATACTCAATATGATCCTAACGGGTAAGAGAGCATACAGAGAACTTTATGAGCAGTTAAGCGATCTGAAGGCCGAGAAGTTAACATCTTCATAATAAGATCTTTTGCACTGTCAGATATAAGGGGCCACGGGTCTGACTCAAAGTCTATATTTCCCTTCAAAACTGCATCAAATATCCCTTGCTGTGTTTCTGCACAAATAGTTACACAATCATTCAGAAAAATTGTTAGAACGAAATACATTGCACAGAGAAAAGTGATCATTAGGTATAGTCTATAACTCATACCGGCCCAAAATGGAGGTACACCGCTTAAAAGTATGTAAAGTATCACCCCAGCTGTCCATACATCGGCTTCTGGCCCATAATGTTTCAACAACACCTCAGGAGCAACATAATATGGACTTCCAACCACATCTGAGAAAATTTGTCCTGAACACAAAACAATAGATAAATAAAAAGAAACACATGTGAATACTTGATTATTGATACCGATTGTCCATTATGAAAGCTACCTGGTTTGAAGAAAATCGATAGTCCAAAATCAATAGCCTTGAGAGAAAAATCATCATCCTTATTAACCAACAAGAAGTTTTCAGGCTTTAAATCTCGATGCATAACACCAAGTGAATGGCAAGCCTGAACAACACCAACAATAATCTTAATCAGCTCAGCTGCCTTCCTTTCGCTATAATTCCCCTTTTGAATAATCCTATCAAACAATTCTCCACCATTGCAAAGCTCCATGACAATATGAACATACAAAGGATCCTCATAAGCACCTTTTATGGTCACAATATTCGAATGCCCCGCCAAATGATGCATGATTTGAATCTCCCTCCGTACGTCCTCCACATCCTCTTTGGAAATCAACTTCCTTTTAGAAATCGATTTGCAAGCAAAATCTATACCAGTGGAATTCTCGGTGCATAAATAAGTAGTACCAAATTGACCTTGGCCTAATTTTTGACCCAACGTGTAATGATCACGAATATTAGCTGTTTTATGTCCAATGACATAGAATGCTTGGTTACTTCCATGGCGGTTCATTGCGTCGTCTTGATTGGGTACAACTTGAGGCTTGGGACCGGGATTCACGTTCTTTAATGGTTCTTGGGCTATAAAGTGTTGTGGGTTCGAGTTTTTGACTTTATTGGAAGAAGGGTCTTTCTTGACACTTGATCGTTTTTCGGGTTGATTAAAGCTCTTAACGTCTTTACTTCCAAATGATCCGCGACATGTATTGCCCATAAACAACACCAAAACTCCTTTAAAAGATATAAACCAAAAGCCTTTTCCTCATTTATTAAATTTATCTGCAAACATATGTCATTTCCAACCAATCAGCCCCACAACATCATCATATCACAATGTCAAGTATCATAAAAATCAATAACATTATACTTTTGTGCATATGCATGAACCTTAAAAAGTTATATGCAAGAAAAACAATATTATTTACAAATATAGAAAGTGACAGAAACTTATGACAGATCAGACCAATAACAATCATGAACATATCAAAACTGCTTCATATATAAAAACATAAAGACAAAAGCCATATGAACAATTATAGAAAAAGACGAAAAAGACATGAAAATATGAAATCTGGTGATATGAGACAAGCCCACATGGGCAATCCTAATAGTAACATAAAATTTTTAAGGATGAATGTACATACATATGTTTGTTTGTGGATCTGGAATGAAGGTGATCAAGAACAAATGATGGTTGAAAAAGTTATGTTTAACAATTTTTATAGGCTTTTTTGGAGCCTTATTATTTTTTTGATATGAAAAAATGGGTTGTAACTGTTGTTGTTGACAAAAAAAGTATTGGATCAAATGATGGGTGCTTCGTGCTGACCATCTCACAACACACTTTGACTTTAGCCATATGTTTTTTTATAAATATAAAATTTATAAAAAAGACTTATTCTTTGGTTTGTTAGAGTACGTACAAATTTCGCCTTTGAAGTATTCGTCACTTTCACTTTTAGTTGCAACCACGATTATAAAAAATACTCGTAGAAGAATATTGGAAAATTTCATATTTTAAAAGAAACAAGTTAATAAAAATAATGGAGAATGACTCTTAATCCTTATCTGTAATCTGGTTGTGTAATATACAAGGTTTTCACGAATGATTCTCGAACTCGTGATGTCATTGTAGCTTATAAATATATCATGGCTCGACGACGAGTTGTCTAAACTATCGTCTAAAAAATATTCAAGAAACGCCGATATGTTTCATACGGTGTATAGGTGCTTGGGTGTGCATACTAAGTTGACAAACACATCTAGTTAAATTTTTCCTATGGCTTTTTAAGCAGTTACTATAGTGTACAGCAGCGGAAGCAGACGGTGTCGTATTGGAGGAATTATAGAGATTTTGCTGTTGTTAAATAGAACTAAAGGTAAAGGTTAACACAGCCAGAGGGATGGTTAATTCTAATGTCCAAAATGCTGGAGGTTGCGGGTTTGAGCCTCTTTTGCTGAAATAGCTTATCTATTGGGCCTGAGGAATTACAGAAAACTTTTATTGATAAATATAAAACTAAAGTAAAATATAATTAAATACAGGTTAGAGTGAATGGTTGACGCATATCCAAATGTTTGACAGGTTATTAGGAGTTCGAAACCTTTCTTCTCTATCTGTATTGTTTTTTACTTTGATTTTACACTATTCGACTGTTATGTATCATTAAAAAGTGACATTATACTTGTCTTCTCGCTATCACCGCTAACTACCATTAAGTGGCGTTATTCTTATCTTCTCGCTATTACCGCTAACTACCACTGGCCATCATTGCTTTCTCGCTCTCTTAAACCGTCACATCGCGCTAGTAACTTGCTAGTGTTATTAAAGATTGATTCAACAAAAAATGTTGATGAAGTTATGTACCAGAATAGTATATATTAATTCCTTACTAAAAAGAACAAGGAAAAAGCAAGTGTTGGTAAGTCAATCAAACCCTTTTTTACCCGAAACTGGTTTGGACTTGTTATCCCACCTGCCATTCTTTTCACCTCTAATACAATGATTACAAACCATGAAACCCCTTGGCTAAGAGAAGTGAACCACAGGTTCATCAGTGGTTCTCAGTTTCAATCCAAAATTATATCAAGTCAAATGGATGTGGATCGCCATTTTCTTACAATTTCAAACCATGCCAGCAAATGAAATCGGAATGCTATTTTCTTTATTGGACTACACTCTATAAGGATAATGTAAAATTATCTGATTTTTTTCTAATCGTTTCATTTCAACTATATGCTGTACTACAAGTATCTGAACAAGCCAAAAATACCTATCTTCAATACAAATTGTTGTTTTGACTGGGAAATGCACCCATCAAATCCGTGATTCAAAATGGAATTTTGATGTACCATGGCCATCACATATAACCGCTTCTACTTCTGGTGCTTCTTAACGGGTATTATATGCTTCATGCAGCTCCTTCTATACTTCTGCTAAGTCCTCCACTCGTAGGCCTATAACGTTTGAATAACATACAAAGTCTTAGCTTACCTTCATAAGTTAATTCAGTGGTTATGGACACTTGTAAAGAACATGAGACTTACAGTCCATTTAGCACTTTAATAGTATCATAGAAAAACCATTGCAGTGTCACGACAGGTCCCACGAGCGCAACACGTATTGGAAGACTTCTAGTGAACAAATTCATCAACCCAATATTCTTTGCAACCTGAAAATATCACCCCTATTATTATTTACATCACCTAATAGCACATCTGTTATCAAGTTAAACAAGGATCATACCTGCATCACTGTGTTAGCCTTCTTGTTATATAAAGATGACACTATGTTATCGGCTGGATTTGAAACTACAATACCCACAGCCCCAGCCGTATACCCTGCTAAACACGTCACCCCAAGCTGTTGAGTCCTCGAGCATTCTTCTTTTCTCCTTTGAACAAATTTTCGGTAAATAAGTTCCACTGAATGTTCAAATGTTGTAAACATAACCATCGAGACTGTCACAACCACAATTTCAAGACACATTAGATTTGAATAAAATGATGCCAAAATAGCTTAAAACAGACTGTATATTCTAATTCACATGTACATGCTACGTAGGCAACGGAATATTACATGGAAGATTACGTCCCCAAAGCGGAAGGAGGCCTTTGTAAAAGCTGCAATTGTTTATTAAAAAAAGTCGTTATTTGAAAAGAAACACTTCTAGAAGTTACAAACAACAAATGAGGGGCAAATAATTCACTTATTTATTCGTAAGTTGCAAGCAATATATACCCAGAAATTCCTTCCCGTGCATATAGTTTTGGGAAGCCATCAGACAAGCCCTTTGCGAAATTGGGCTGTGTTTGGACACGAACTTTGACAGCTTCAAATGGACAAAGAGCAATATCAGCAAATACTTGAGCAGATGCACTGCTGAGAAAAAACACGACACTCTGTCTTTCACCCGCAAGCACATCCGTGTAACGTCTTTTAAAGAATTCATATAGACCAAACTTGAATCCACCTTGAACACCGTACCCAAATAATTTTCCAGACCAGCCTCTCCACAACGAAGATGGACCTTCTTCTTTCCACAATATATTCAGACCTGAAGCAATACTGTGAAACTTTATTGGATTCACCTGAAGTAATGGAAATGAAACAAATCATTAAGTTGCATAAGTACCGATGATCAACATAATAGGGAATAACTTGAAATACATATTCATTAACAAACTTCTCTTAGAGAGTGTTTGGCTTTGAGTTTTAAGAGTAATTATCTGACTATTGCATATCTAGTTACGGATAAACACCTTCTAGTGTTTGGATACACTGAAACTGCCACGGATATTTTGTTATTTAGGGGTCTAATAATCAGTTTAGGAATCACTATAACAAAACTAATTTGACTATGTGATTAATTATAAGTCATTTTACATGTAAATTCTTAAATGATCACAATTTTCATATCACATCATCAAACCGCATAAGCACAACATAAATTCTTTAGAAAAGCTAAACAAAACAACACCCTAAATTCTTTAGAAAAGCTGGACCATCTTCTCCACAACGAAGATGGACCATCTTCTACAGCCTAGACTACTACAATGCAACTCATCATCTTATTCTGATCATTCTATACATCACATAAATTTTTTAGAAAAGCTAAACAAAAGACCACCCTAAAAAGATTACCCCCAAGTTGTTGTCTCAAGAACAATACCCAATCCCGGCCGAGTGGGGTATGGGAAACGTAGGATGTAGACGGTCAAACAGAAAGACCTCAGGCAAATTGTCATCAAGCCAAATTGGGTTATAAATTCATACAAACAAAAGCATACTACAAATACTAGTAGAACAAAATATACCAAAGATGTCATTATCAAAAATTCATCAAACCATTTCCAAATACAGACTTCAAAACCAAGGGCAGAGCCAGAGGGGACAAATCGGTTCGTTACGGGGGCAAATTACCAAAATAGCCATATATATATTTTTTTTTAAAAGTACACTACAATTTTTTTCACTAGGGACACGCGCCCACCCTGCCCCCTCCTGTCTCCGCCTCTGAACATGGGATCAATTTAAACCAAAATAACATCAAATTCATTTGCACAAATGACACAAATCCCATAAAAGGGTGTTTATAAAATTAAACCTGCATATTAACTTTCAAGACATCAAGAGGTGTGACAGCAAGATGAGTAGCTCCAGCACTTAACATCCCACCAGCAGTACATATTCCATAATAATACAACCCACCATCCACCCTTCTAAACTCACCCATTTTCACTTTTCAAACTAAACCCATTTCTATAAATCTCCCAAAACAAAGTCTAATGATCAAAATAATGTTGTTGTTTTTTTATGTTAGGGTTTATGTTAGAAAAAGTGAAGGGTTTTAATGAAGGGGAAGTTTTTGTTTTTTTAATGAAGGGAGAAGATCCACGTATGAAGTGACAAATACAAGGCCAATAAGGAAAAGTGACACGTGAATGAAAAGTCTAAGGCATTCAACTTTATTTTGCTCCAATTTCGTGGGAATTAGATGCGACTAGTTTTGATCGTGACGTTATACATATTCTTCTAGAAAGTGAAACCGTTGGAACCGGGCTGAAATGAAATATGTACCCTTGGTAAAAATAGGCAATCAATTGAGGTGTTGAGTTAGGATCAAATAAGAAGAAAAACTAAAATGAGAAGGATGAGAAGAAACCACAACCACACATTTGAGATGCACCTACAAAAATAGATGCATCTTGATGTGTCGTGTATAGTATATGTAATAACCAAGTAATTTCTCAACGAATAAGAAATCACTCGGGTCGTGTCTCAGTGAAGGTTAAATGGAAAATTGTTTATCGTGATTGATAAACCGTGTTTGTGAAAGGTGTAAAGTGAAAATAGTAGAAAAGAAATTCAAATAGCACAAAGATATGTCAAATAGAGCACAAAGTACAAGCTATGAATGCACAAAGATCAAAAATCAGATAATGGAAATGCANCAGTGAAGGTTAAATGGAAAATTGTTTATCGTGATTGATAAACCGTGTTTGTGAAAGGTGTAAAGTGAAAATAGTAGAAAAGAAATTCAAATAGCACAAAGATATGTCAAATAGAGCACAAAGTACAAGCTATGAATGCACAAAGATCAAAAATCAGATAATGGAAATGCAAACGTGAAATATTAAAACGTAACGTACAAAATAAAACGCGACTTTTATTTGAAAATGATCCTAAAATTGTGAAACTAATTTCTAAAAACTTTAAACAACTAAAAAGAATTTTTAGAAAAAGAAAAATATTTTTTTTTACTTTTTATTTATTTATTACGAATTAAAAACTATTTTTAACTATTTAAAAATGATTAAAAATCTATTAAATGGAAAAATGGTCTAAAAAATACAAATCTACTTCTGAAAAATCTTATAAATCTAAAAACTATTTTTAAAAGAAAAATGAAAATTATTTTTGTGTTTTTGGATTTATTGTGAATTTAAAATGATTAAAATCTAAGAAAATAGAAAAGAAATAGTAAAACAAATGAGAAAATTATGAAATTTTTACAGAAAATCTAAAATATTATTTGAAATCTAGGAAAAATATAAAAAATGGAAAATTAAGCTGAAAAGTGCTTATTTGCTTAAAAACTGCTTATTACAAGTGCTTATTAATAAGCACTTGTAACAAGACTATATAAAACTGATACAGAAGGTTTCTACTACTTTATTAAGTCCAAACAAATAGAAATCAGATCAAATTTGCACTCAGATATCACAATTGGAACAAAAGCAGCTTGCAATAAGCACAATCAATAAGCAAATATGAACTAAAATAAGCCAGGAACTCAGAAACAATGAAATACACTTAAGCAAGTTCCAAACAACTCAAAACACTCAAACATGCTAAGGTAATAAGCCAAAATGCACAAACTCAGTTAACTACTTAAAGACAGAAACAATGATCAACAGCCCTACTTTAAGCTCCAATTAAGCAGTTGTAATAAGCTTCTACTAGCAAACTAATGGGGGCAAAAGATCAACAACCTAACTGAGATTAAGAAAAATGCAAAAGCCCTATGAATAACATCCTAATTGAACACTGATTGAAGCCAAGTACAGTAGACAAAATTACATATGTGACTGCAAATTCCCAGTTTATACTGACTTTTTATATATCCCTACACAGTTGACTTTATTGAATTTTAATCTTCTCTAATTGATCTAAATTGTTGTTTCAAGCTTAAAGGAAGCTAACCTTAACTAGCTAACCTACTTATGCAATGTTTGGAAAGGTCAAACAGTGAAAATTTCTCCACAGTTAACTGTTAAAAGAAGCTGAAAGCAAATTGACTTTTTGTGGAATGAATAACTGTTTTTATGATTTATTGACTCTAATTATACCCTAAGTAAAGTGTCTCAACAAACATGAACATCTAAATCATCATCAATCACAGTTAACACCTTTATCCCAAACACTCCTAATTCTATTGATTTCACTACAAAGCACAGATTCATACCAATCTATATTCTAACAATGATCCAAAACATTCAATTATCATCAATAGAAGCACAATCAACAGCTATAACTAACAATGAACAACTACAACAGAAAACCATAGATCCAACTATTAAGATGCAATATGAAACAGTAACAAATTTAACATCAACAACTAATGATTAATCAAGCTCCGTGAAGCTTTTATGAGATCTAATGAATATGAAATGCAAACAACAAACACCTCAACCAACAATTTCCAGATTCAACAGTTCTAATCTAATTCTAGTAAAATGAAATTCACAACCAAATCACTACAAAACAGATTCTAATATTCAAATAAGATCACATTAAGCAAAAGTAACAACTAGTAATCTGGAAATAAGCTATCTATACTAATTAACTGAATTGTACAGCTAAGAAATATGAAATAGAAAATTGAGACTTACAAATTGGGTTCTCAGCTTTCCGAGAACTTCCAAAGCTTGCCTATCTCTTTGGATAGGCTTCTGGACACCAATAGACTCAAAATTTCACCAACTGATGATCATCATGAACACATAGCTTCTGAATTTGTATGAACTTTTAAGTGATTTGATCTATTTCTCTTCTAATCATACATTAAACTACTGAGCTTCTATGAATGATGTAATTCTCCTAATTAGCTTGTTGCAAGCTAATTAAAAGCTTTTGAAAACATTTATTTTTATTATTTTTATTTTTTTTCTCACTAATTAAACTAATTCTTTATATTTTCTGAAAACTTGATGTAACTAAGCAACAAGAGTAATAGAAAATTATAAAAGCTCTCATAAGCTTTTAAGGAGCTTATGAGGTTCTCTTCAACACAAGTAAATGAAAATGAACAAAAGCTTTTATTAAACTGAAAATGGAAGCTGTTACACTAGAATTCTCTTATCCGTTTACAAAAGCTGGAAATGGATTACAATGAGCTAAAGAAAATACAAACTACAAGCTAAATTCTAACTAAGTAACTAACTCTTCCAATCGTACACTAAGACTCCTATTTATAACAAGAGGTGGAGTATCTTCAGAACCTTCTGGAGATAGAATCTACTCACGAATATACTCCTTAGATCCCATATGACGCGTCTCCACCAATCACAGCTCTCCATTCCTACTTGTGACGTGTTACAACCAATAAGCAACTTCCACGTGTGATTCCAAAGCTGTAATTCTCTTACACGGTGTCAGGGAATGGAGAATTGTCCAAAAAGCCCTTAATACGAGGTTGGATTAAGGTTCAATTGAAGGGGTAGGGGATTAGGGTTCATAACTGGGGATTTGGGTGAAAGGATAAAGGCGCGTTTGGTATATATTTTTTATATTTATTTGACCATTAGACCGGGTATGGTGGCTTTTGTTTATTGGGTGGACCGGGTTGTGTTTAGATGGCTGGTTGGGCTTTGGGCTAAATGGGATAGGCTTGGAATTGTTTTGGTTTATTAATAAGCATTTTAAGCTTAAAACTCCAAGGATCATTCATGTAATTCTGAAAAGTTTAAGGGTCTCTTCTGCCATTTTTGCAAACATGATCTCAAGGGCTTATCTTGACAAAAATAGATTCTTCAAGGACTCGTTTTGACATTTAAAGCTCAAATAAAATCCAAACTCTTCTCCGGCTCCGGCTATTCACGCTCTTTCCAAATCTCGTGCCCGTGTTTTGTCGGTTTTGCTTAGATTTTGTCCATTTCACGTATATCCGTACCTGCACATGTAAAAACACAAAAACAACAAATCTTTGGCATTTTGTTCGGGTTTTTGGTCTTTCTAGTCCGTTTCTAAGGTCAAAGATATGTGTAAATTAACACATATCAAAATCCCCCAAACTAAGATATTGTCGTGTCCTCACGCAATGTGATTCAATCACGCTTTAGAGATAAATAATTTCATAACTCTTTTTACTTAACTTTAGAAAGTAGCAAAATGTTCGAAAGAGATACGAAACCATTTATTCCCTTAAACTCCCCGTTTTAACATTTTCTTTGTTTCACCATTTATTACACTTATAACTTACGAACTTTTCACAACTTATTCGGATGACGGTGTATCGACTTTCATTATCTTGTGACAATTATTAGGTTCATCGAGTAGAAACACAATTCATAGAAAAGTGACCATACGGATAAAATTCGTCATCCTTGATTTTTCACAAGTCCCCAAACTAAGCTTATAAACGAGATCACCATTTATTTACAAGTTAGATTTCAATACTACTCATCGTAGTTACTTGTGTAAAAACCCCTTGTTCCCAAATCTTAGTGTATCTAGAATTTTTTAAATTAAGTTGAGAAATGAATTGCTTCATATATTCTCGTTCCAATATGAATTAGTCCGATAAAGATACCAAGAATCCCAACGCTAAGTAGTTATCGATCTTCTCTTAAGAAGGTTTGCACGAAAAATGAGGTCCACATCAAGGATACTGGATACCTAATTAGACTTTGGAATATATCAAAATAGACATAAGTTGGAGAGTACCATCACGTGCACCTCATGCGCCCGATCTAGGATCATTCGCATGCACCTCACGTGCTACCAACTTTAGTCTTAACACTTAAGCACATAATCCATAAATCTCAACTTCGATCTTTATTCTTTCTTTTGATTTTTTCACTTTTTCACTTTTCATTTCACTTACTTGATACTTTTTTCACTTTTTGCTTTTTTTCTTTTTCTAGCCTTAGTAACTTTTCAACTCCGAACCTTCACGGTTTCAATCCAAGACCTACCGCCAACTGCTAGGGTTAGAATGTAGGATCCAAGGTCCGATCTCAATCCGAAGTGTCAAAGTACCTTAGCTCTTATGAATACCGGGCTTTAAAGGGTAGCTCCGAAACCACATGCGTACTACGCAATACAACGTAAAACAATACAACTCAAAACAATGGGGTGTATCCTTGATGTGTACCCAATTTTTCAAGAAAAGATTCTCTTAAGAAGATAAAGAACTAATTTTCGTCAAAATCAAAATANCGATCTCAATCCGAAGTGTCAAAGTACCTTAGCTCTTATGAATACCGGGCTTTAAAGGGTAGCTCCGAAACCACATGCGTACTACGCAATACAACGTAAAACAATACAACTCAAAACAATGGGGTGTATCCTTGATGTGTACCCAATTTTTCAAGAAAAGATTCTCTTAAGAAGATAAAGAACTAATTTTCGTCAAAATCAAAATATCTTTAATTATTACACAAGATATGGGGTTAAACAAGCTGATGGGAACGAAAAGCCACAAGTACCTTCGATGAGCTTTAAAGAGAACCACTACTCCACGTATGGCATCTAACTTCTAAATAAACACTATCATTTCTCGCTCTTCGCCTTTTTAACAAATCTCAAATAATGAGATCCGCGAATACTTAGCCGATAATCAAGCCACGCATATTTAAAGTCAAATACAGAAACTTGCAAACTCTAATAAAAGAATTCGCATTTTATAGCTTCTTATGTAAAAGACTAGCGAAAGCCTTTAAGCTGCGCATATATAAAGTGATGTACGGGAACTTGCAGATTCTAAAAGAAGAATTCGCGTTTTAAAGCTCCTTGTGTACAAAACTAGCACAAGCTTATGTGATCATCATTGGTTAAGGGAACAAGCTAGGGCTCAACACGCCCGATCAAGTCAAAATATTATTCCTACTCTCACCAACAAGAAAGTCGACACGGTGTCAAAACACTTATTCGAACTTTTATTCTATTTTTCACAACTTTTCAACACTTATTCTTTTTCACAATTTTTCAAAAATTTTCAATTTTTTGCTATTTTTGAGGAAAAACGAGGTTGCATGAGTAA
>LBNU01002893.1:13685-28661 GCA_014162995.1 Artemisia annua
TACGTGATTAGAGAAGACGTAAGCACGGGATATGAGCATATGGATGCTTTCACGTGTTGTTACGTGAAATATATAAGCTCCCTAAGTTTAGAAAGGCCTTGGCTAGAGGCAAGTGTTAGAAAACTTGAGTTGGCGTTTTCCCAAAGTGGGTGCTTTAAAATTAGGATCTCTCTAATCTTAAAACTCGTTTCGAGTGTTCTCAATTAAGCACATAACATATTCATACCTGAATTGAAAGATCCACATTTTTCGGGTAAGGGGAAGGCCGACTTTGAAAATTCGTCAAATTCTATACAGTCCCCTGGCGCGTCAGCGCGCCAGTAGTAGACATGGAATTTTGCGAATTAGGCTACCGTTTGATGTTTTATGTGTTTCGAAGGTTTATTTGTCATTATCAAAACATTAGGACATCTTGATCATGTTGCCTCAACAATATCAACTCTTACTTCATCTTCACATTCAGTCATCACTGAATCTTGTTCATCAACGGTTTGTTGTTCATCCATTTGACTATTCTCAAAGGAATTTTCATTTCTCTCAACCTGTTCTTCATTTTCAGAAACATCTTTATTTTCTTGAACAACACTCGTATTATTCCGATTCTTTTCAATGGTGTCATCCATCTCCTTATCAGGAAAATCTTTTTCTTTGGAAGTACCAGGATCACCATCTGTCTTTTCACGGATTTCCTTTTCTTTAGAAGTTTCTTGATTGACGCTTTGTTTATGATGGTATATTTCGAAGGAATTATCATTTTCCTAATATTTTAAAAATAGCTTTAATAAACATGTAATATAATTTCACATGTGAAAAATATATACAATTATTAAGAAATCAAGCAAAGAATAATATTTAAAAAATAGTATTTACTTTTTTTTATCACAAGTGAAATTATAATTTGCACAAGTGAAAAAATAACACAGAATAAGTGGGTATAATCTATTTTTGTAATATATTTTTCACAATTGAAATTATAATTTTCACAAGTGAAATTATAATTTTCACAAGTGAAAAAATAACACAGCAATAAGTGGGTATGATCTATTTTTGTGATATAATTTTCACAAGTGAAATTATTATTTTCACAAGTGAAAAATTAAAACAGCAATAATAATAATATGAAGATAATAATTTCTGATGTGAAAGTATTTACTTTTTAACATAAGTATTTACTTTTTATAATAATCAAATGAATTTAAATTTTTACCTGAATTTTTATAATAATCAAATGAATTTTAAATTTTTACTTTTTATCAGATGAATTTAAATTTTACCTGACTTTCATCTGAATTTTTAGAAGTATCATCCTCTGCCAAATCATCAACGTCATCACAAGCATCACCTTCCTCCATAAAAGCATTACTGCTAATACCCTTTTTAAACTCTTCCAACAGTTGTGTAGAACACTAGATAACATCACAAACAAGCTCATACTTGTGGTTTTGGTTCGTTGCATATAAGAAAGAAAAGAAAGAAATGTAGAGAGAGAAAGTTAGAGAGAGAAAGAGGTGAAGCCTTAGAGAGAAAACTAAAAAAAAGAAAATAGATTATGAGAGAAGGCTTACCCTCTCCAAGGATGGAGAGGGTTTATATGTACATGGGTTTTGCCACTAGGGCGTGCCACTTGGGCTGCGGATCAGGTATACAGTAGGTAAAGACCCGTCCTTCTTCCGCGAACTAATCTACTTCTAAACTACGTTTAACTAACTATTGTAACTACTACGAGCTAAACAATGCTTAATCATATCTGGGGTGACCGAATCTTTCTTATACAAAAAGCGTATTCCTAACAATCTCCCCCAAGGGAGGTCACCCCTGGAAAATTTTTTGAATTCTTGCATTGAGATCTTTGTAGATTCTTTCGTAGCTCTTAGTTGTTGATTCTTCATTGATATACGACTCAAGATGACTTCCTTGATGTATATGATGATCTTTTGACTTTGCTCTTCGTTTTTCATCCATATAATTAGCTTCAAGTCATCTTTGAGTGTATGTGTCTCTTTGTGATGTTGTGATTGTCTTTGTGATGTCATGCTTACACTTTTCTGGATCATGATCTTTTGCATCAGAGTTGCGGAAGCATAGTCGAAGCCCATTCCTTGATCATGATGTCTTTATATTTGTGGTTGAAGTGTAAGCATGTGATGATGAATCTGCAT
This sequence comes from Artemisia annua, assembly GCA_014162995.1. NCBI lineage: Eukaryota > Viridiplantae > Streptophyta > Magnoliopsida > Asterales > Asteraceae > Artemisia > Artemisia annua. The sequence goes on from LBNU01002893.1 coordinate 15,845, forward strand.
CTTTTCAGCAATCGGCATCAAACGTCAACTTCTTTGTCTTTGGTTTGATTACGCCTTTCCAACATGCTCATACATCTTTGTTGAGTAGATCTTCCCGGTTGAACAGTTCTGACGTCTCCTTTTAGATGTTGGTATGAGCATGTGGAACTAGAGTGATGGCGGTGAACATGGTAAGTTTGGTATGTTGAGCTGCATAAAACTTGGTTAGTAATAAACATACCAGCACTTACAAGTTCGGACTTCGAGATTGTCAACAGCATAGTGTGAAGACTTTCTCTAATCCTTACCAAGGCCGTTCCTAATCGGATGCCCCCGAAAGGGCTTTCACTGACATACCGAAGTACACCAACGATTAGGTGAGTCGCTGGAGATCACCCCACGACTGTAGACCTTTTGGAACACCACCGTACACACTAAGCGTAACCCACAAGAGATTACCGAAGTGACCTGCTGTCAGGGCTGTTTGATGTTGACCCTGGCAGGAGTTTCCACTCAATCACTGGGAAATACTTATGTATATTCCCTCATAAGTGTTCTCGGCAGATTGCTAAGATCTGCGTAGGACTCAAAATATTACATCTGGTGTCCTTAATGTTGAACAACCAGTGTAGAAGTATCAAGTGTTCCTATGAGATCTTTTGATGCATCTCTTGGCTCTAGACTCGATAAGTGCACATTGGTTATCCTATTCGGAGACTAGGGAGGGGTCTCTTGTTTCAATATCAACTAGCTCTAAGAGACTAGTCGATAGTTTACACTGGTTCCGCGTGAGAATGAAACAAGCCCTTTTAAGAGAACTTGAGTAGCTGGGAGGTTTAGTGCAGTGCGTCACTGGATCCATGACGTCTTTATCTTCAATACCGATGTTACCTTGGTAACAATCAGTAGCATATGAATTGAACCCGGTTTCTGCCTTAAGGTTGAATAATTGCAGGGCTATTTCTTTTCACCCTTTCTCATTTCATTTCTTTTTAATTCTTCAACCCCTTCAGTGCTTACCGAGACTTCATCACTAGAACCTTGTTGGGTTTGTTCCAGTCCTAGCTCAGTCTCAGTCGGCACTCTTCCCTTTCTCACTTTTCTCCTTTTTTAATCATTCCTAAGGACTTATAATCTATCTATTGGATTGTCCCTGTTAGGTCACCATAATGTAAACACAAGTATTGATTTGATAGAAATAAGATGAGAAATAGAGTTTGTTGATTAGATCAAATATGAAGAATAAAAGTGCAAGAGTTTCCTTAAGTAAATGAAATAACCAACAAGAAATAGGTTTACATGAGTTTCCTATTTATAGGAGAGGAGCTAGGGCAACACTCCCTTTCTCCTACCTTATTCTAAACGATTGGACTTGTGGCCCATTGGACGTGTCCATTGACTTACACGTTCCATACATAACATAAATAACATAGATAAGTTTTAGCAACCTATTACAATGACTGAAATAACCGATACTTGATTAAATGTTGATAAACTTAGGTTCTAACAATTTCCCCCTAAGGATCGGTTGTTGAAGAAGTGATGTTAGTCATGGTCATTTGAGGTTGCTTGACGTCTTTGTCTTTGCACTTTGGTTGTAGCTTTCATAGCTTTAGACGTCTTCAAAAAATGATTAGTAGAGGTGATTCATCGTTCTTTGTTCTTTATAATCTTCCCCAGATAGAATGGGTGTTCTTTGTTGTTGATGATGAGATAGTGATCACACGATGTAGCACTCTGCCATTCGTCACTCTCTTAGACTCCAGTGGATCTGCATCATTCCGACATGCTCATACACATTTGACGTTTGAAACTTTCATATTTGTGAAGCTCTCTTTTCATATGTGAAGATTCCTTATGTTGATGTAGAATCTTTCTTTAGACGGTGTTGCACTTAAGATCGTTTGTCTTTATCACGTTTGTAGATTCTTTTGGCATGGAATCTATCTTTGACATTTGTGTTGCTTCGATCTTTCATGAGAGCTTTGATGCTTGTTGAGATGTAAGTATGAGCATGTGGAAGCTGGTGTTCAGGATGGTGGTTGTACCTGCATTGAAACAGTTAGCAATAAAACATCCGGTACTTACAGGTTTGGAGTTAGAATTCGTCAACAGCATAGTGTGAAGACTCCTTCTAATCCTTACCAAGGCCGTTCCTAATCGGATACCCCTTAGAGGGCTTACACAGACATGCATACGCACACCCACGATTAGGTGAGTCGCTGGAGATCACCCCACGACTGTAGACTGTTTGAAACCATCGAACACACTAAGCGTAATCCACAAGGAATCACCGAAGAGACCTGCTGTCAGGGCTGTTTGATGTTGACCCTGGCAGGATTTCTGTTCACTCATTCGAGAAGTACATAAGTAAATCCCTCATAAACGTTCAAGGCAGATTGCTAAGATCTGCTAAGGACTCGATAATTTACACTTAGTGTCCAATGATGCAAGACACTTAGTGTAGAAGATTTTTGTGTTCCTAAGAGATCTTTTATGTTATCTCGTGGCTCTAGACTCGATAAGTGCACATTTGGTTTCCTATGCGGAGGCATGGAGCAGAGGGCCTCCTGTTTCAATATTAATCATCTCTAATAGACGATCGATAGATTACAATGGTTCCCCGTGAGAATGAAACAAACATCTTTTGAGAGATGCCTGAGTGGCTAAGAGGGTTTAGGTGCATTGCGTCACTGGCTCCATGACGTCTTTTATCTTCAATACCGGTGTCGCCTTAGCAACGACCAGTAGCATATGAATTGAACCCGGTGTCTGACCTATGGTTGATAAAATGGAGGGCTATTTCTTTTCACCCTTTTCATTCATTTTCTTTTTAATTCTTCAACCCCTTCTTTCTCCTTTCATTCTTTTCTCCTTTTGTTATATCATACCTAAGGACTTCTAATTACTAACTATTGGTGATGTCCTTGGGTAGATCCCTCCGGTTTAGGCGGATCATAGGAAGGTTTTTCCTATCCTTAGTCACCTTGTAAATCCATGACTATCCTATTGATGCCTTTAAATCAAGTCATTGAAAATCTCTCAAAGTGTGTAAGAGTGTAAAACTTTTTGTTAACACTTTGAGGTTTTGGATTTTATACGAAATACTCCCCCTCAACATATGCTCATGATTATTTTCAGAAATTTGCATATGCGGGAAGAGTTGGCACTTTTGAATTGATCCACTCTCAATAGTCATGTACCCGAGGGACACATTTACGTTGCTTAGTTAAAGGGATGCATTATCAGCTTTTAGGTGATAACTAGCCCTAATAACTAACTTGATGTTGTTAACATTCCTAATAGGAAGTTAGACCCGTCACAGTACACAACTAGAAAGAGTTTCTCGAAATGGTACTTTCTAATCGGATAAATCCTTTCGAATTCAAACATTTGTTGTTTCGTCAATTCGTGGGTCAATCCTGAGTCGAGCTCGTATGAGATAAGACTTTTTGACATCATATTTTAATCACTTTCTTTTTCTCCCCCTCAAAAATAGCATATCAAATGTTGTTTTTGTAAACGGTTTTGATTAAAATATGCCTTTTTGAGTCTTATGGGGAGAGATCAACAAGATTTGAAGATTTGGGAACGATGTTTTGATTCAAGTACTCCCCCTCAACAAGTGATTACTTATTGAGGTGTAATACTTGTCTTTTGAGCAGATTTGAAAAATACTGAAAGGTTTGATTAAATCTACTCAAAAGTAAGAAGCTTTCGCTCCTTATATTAGGATTGTGGCACTGATAGGTACCACAGGGTCCTTTCATTACAAAGTGCGGGTTGTATACTGTTATGTGTGCACAAGCCTTAGTAATTACAAATCGAACAATGTTATAAATATATTGAAATATTTGTACCAGAAGTATGGGAGCTGAGCTAAGCATCGAAGACTGTGAACTTTGGATCAGGTCGGCGAAATGTCAAGACAGGAAATGATGGTCGAACACCGATATAGCTTTCCAGCCTTCTTATTTGTTGTCGTCGATATAGCCTCTCTTCAATTGTATGGACAAAGTTTCTGATCATTCTGCGTCCATTAGCTTTCCACCTAGTTGCTCTTCCCTCTTTTAGGCTCTTCTTTTCATCCTCCAACCTTTCTGCTAACCCATCACGAACTCGTTGAAGTGTGACATCACAAAACTTCTGAATCTCATCGAACCTCATGAAACGAAGCTGATGCTTGCTGTTGAGGTAGATGATTCCAAATGCCGGTTGTTGCACGAGAGAGTATTGTGACATCCCGGTAATTTCAGGAATCATGAGTTGTGGTTGAGTAAGGTTGATGGTGTTCTGATAACTTTCCACTCCCAGCTGAAGATCTTCCACTCTTTCTTGAACAATTAATCGTCTGATGTGGAGTAGGAGAGATGCGATGAAGTTGTACTGTGTGTCTTGTTCAAAGTTGAGCAGCTTTCCTTGAACTTTTAGCAGATACATATCTTCAATGTCATTCAGGTTCAAATCTGGGAAGTCTGCTTCACAAAACTTGTACTTCTTCTCGTCTAGTCTCTTGACGACGATTTCCTTCAAGAAGGCGTAGTTGAATTTCTTCTCTTCCACGATCTCCAGTATGGCAACGATACGAAGCGGTTGCTTCACATTCTCACTGGACTTGAGATGTAGTCTGTGGGTGTAGCCAAGCTTTCGTTTTTCCGGCCAGTGTTGAATACCGAGAAGAGCGTCCCTGTTGTATTGGACAACTGATTTGCAGTAGATTGGTGCGTGCTCTTCAATGTCTGGTAATTCATATCGGGCGGCTGGAATTGAAAGTGTGAGTGAGGATGCATATCGTTCCTTGGAGGTCTCGTGTGCATGCTGAAGGTATTGGAAGTCGTTGTTGAAGAAGCGTCGGTAGGGGATCTTAGGTTTTTCTGGAAACCCAAGTAGAGGTAGTGGTTTTGTCCAGTCCGTGAAGTAAGGTTTCTTCGTTTCAGTATCGACATTCGATTCAGGGTTAAGCCAGTCGAACGAGCCAGATAAAGCACAGGCTATGTTCTCCATGTGGTAATCGAGTTCTACTTTGTTCCCGGATCTCTTTTTGAGAAAGTCCATTGCTTCACGATTAATCCGCTTCAGTTCAGTCTTTGACAACCTTTCAACTTGTAAACCTGACATAATACTCTGAGTCATCTGCAAAGTATTACCCGGCAATGGTTCGTCGGTCTCAAGCGGTGGTTGTGCTTTGATCATCGTTGTCAGCCAATCAGAGTCATGAGCTTCGTCCACATCTAGCCATGAGAATTGAGTAGTCTTTTTCTTCTGCTTCTTTGACTTTGAGGACTTCTTCTTCTCTTTTGGAGACGATGGACCGGTTTGAAATTCAGGAATTTCTGATTCGGGTATTGCTGTTTCTGGTTCTTCCTGAGTGTCAAACGGTTGAAGCATGAATGGTGCCTCTGATTGTGTCGGTCCGGAGCCGGATGCAGGAGCTCTTTGTTTGGAAGGAGGAGCCTTAGAAGTCTTGTGGGGCTGTTGTGATGAAGATGGTGCTTCTGACTTCTTTGACTTCTTGCTTTTCGGATCTGAGTCAGGATCATCATCTTTCCTTTGTCGTTTGTGTTTACCGGCAGCTTCCTTGCAAGATTCTTTTGAGGCAATGGCTTGAAGTGCCTCGAACATCGTTGATTCTTCAGGTGTCTTATCCTCCTTGTTTCTGAGCTTGACAGCTAACAGTGTTTGCAGTTGTTCAGTAGATAGCTCTTCCGGTGTTGGAGGATCCCTGTTAGTGCGAAGGTAGAATGGAGTTGACTCAAGCATTCGTTCAATGTTGTGCTTGATCCTGGTATTCAATTTAGAACGAATCGGCTCAATAAGCGCAGACACAGCCGGTTCAGTTATTGCAGCGAGATTTTCGTTGAGATATTCTGTTGTGTACTCCTTGATCATCCCGTCCATGTCGGCATGTAGAACTTTGTCGACAAGTGCACTTGCATCCTGAAGATCTTTGACTTGTGAAGTCAAAGTTTTGACCTGTTGTGAGAGCAGTTGTACTTGGTCATTAAGATCTCCAGTTGGCTGTTGCGTCTCCTTCTTTTTCTTCTTTGCCAAATCAAGAGCTTTCTTGATCCGCTTTGATGCTGTCAAAGCTGCTTTGCCTCCCTTCTTCTTCTTGTCTGATTTGCCTTTGGATGTTTTCTTTGCTGGTGGTGGTGATGAGTGATGTGATGATGATGATGAAGATGATTTGTGCTCGGGTTCTGATGGAGGAGGTGAGGGATCCCTTGGAGGTGTTCCTTTTGGAGTCGGGGGATTCTTTGAAGATGAGTGCGGAGGACTGTTGATATATTGATCAGTGTCAATGAGGTCTTCGTCTTGATCGAGTCCACGAAGCAGTCTATCCGTCTCTTCTTTAGCTTTCCTCTTGATTTCCTCATCTCTCTGAACTTTAGCAATGAATTCAGGTGTGATGTACTCTGTCTGCTCTTGCTCTTCCTCTGTAGCTTCTTCCATGACGATGTTCCCTTCAGTGTCACGTTGTTCGTTTTCGGTCTGAGGAACTACAGTGCTACTTGAGCCAGCCTCATGTCCTGGAAGATTCGTCGGTGTTTGATGAGGTTGTGGATGTTGGAGATTGAGTAGTACAGCTGCCCTGAATTCTTTCTCTTCCTGCTTCTTTTCAGCCCTGGTGTCGACAATGATACTCTTCAGTTTACGTTTGTCAACCAGTGGCTCTGCAGTAGGTTCATCTTCTGCTTCTTCATCACGAGCAGCATCACTTGGTTCATTGATGGTAATTCCCGTGCCTTTTCTTTGTTCTTGCTCAGCAGTTTCCTTGCTTAATTGTTTAGTCAGTTCAAGCCCTGGAAACTCTTCTTCTTCATCAAGTTGTTCTTCTTGGTCATCTGGAGCCTTTGACCTTCTTACATAGTCTGCTTCGTCATCAGATTCGGAGCCGAACTCAGAGTCGGTTTCCGTTTCAGATGATGAAGCTGACGGTTCATCCTGAGGAATCTGCTTAGGTGCAGCTTTCCTTCTTGGTCTGGTGGGTGGCTTTTGAGCAGGCTTTGGTTGTTGGGAGGTTGTAGTACTGCTCGTGCTACCGGATTTGCCACCCCTCTTGCTTCGGGTTCGGACAATAGATGCTGGTTCATCTTCTTTCTCATTGAAGCCAACTCTCCCAGCCTTGAATGCTTTATCATAGATTTTGAAGTTCTGAGTTTTTTTGATTTCGTCATCCAAGAAATGATCTGGGATTCTCATGCCTTTGGTTCTTGGAATGAACCTGATGGACTTGACAAAGGAGATCTTTGGGTCTTCATTGAATATATCTTTCGGTTCTGTCCTGTCGTGCATCCTCTTGATGAAGTCAGGGGTTTTCTCACAGAAGTATGCTATGAGTAGTTTGGTGAACCTAATGAACGGAATCACGGCCCTGTCACGATCAGTATGAATGTGATGGAGCATGTCGCTCATTATTGGTGCAGCAAAGTTAATCGGTGTCATTGTCATCATTCCCCAGAATACTTGCATGTGTGTTAGGTCACCATATTAGTAAACACAAGTATTCAAATGAAAGAAATGAGATGAGAATTAGACTTGGTTGATTAAGATCAATATGAAAGATGAAAAAACAAGAGTTTCCTTTAGATATGAAATTAACCAACAAATATTATGAGATACATGGTGTCCTATTTATAGGAGAGGGATAGGGCAACACTCCCTTCCTTCCCTATCATCTAAGTCATGGGCTTCAAGGCCCATTGGACACCTTATTGGACTAAACATAAACCATACGAGTAACAAACATAATTAAGATAAAAGTGATAATTCTAGCAACCTATTACATTTACTGAAATGACCGAGACTTGACTGAATAGTTGAAAACTATGATCCTAACAATCTCCCCCTAAGGATCGGTCATGAAGGATTGTTGAAGGATGGAAGTTCGTCACGGTCATCGAGGTTGCTTGACGTCTTTGTTTTTGGACTTTAGCTGTTGACATTTGTAGCTTTAGACGTCTTCAAAATGATTGTAGTAGAAGTGATTCATCATTCTTTGTTCTTTGTCTTTGTTGATGTGAAAATGATAGATGATGTTGTAATCCGCCATACGTCACTTTCGGTATCTTCAATGAATTCGCTCCGTTCTAACATGCTCATACATCTTTGACTGTGTTGTAGTTATGCATTCGTAGCTCTTTGTCTTTGTTGTTGAAGATTCATGGTTGTTGTCGTAGAATCTTTTCTTTAGACTATGATGTTGCATCGAGCTTTCTTTGGCATTTGAGATGTATGTATGAGCATGTGGAAGTTGGTGTTCAAGATGGCATTTGTACCTGAAATAAAACAGTTAGCAATAATACAACCGGTACTTACAGGTTTGAACTAGAATTCATCAACAGCATATTGTGAAGACTCCTTCTAATTCGCGCCAAGGCCGTTCCTAATCGCATACCCCCTAAGGAGCTTACACGGGCACAACTAAGTACACCCACGATTAGGTGAGTCGCTGGAGATCACCCCACGACTGTAGACCGTTTGAAGCCATCATAAACACTAAGCGTAACCCACGAGGAATTACCGAAGTGACCTGCTGTCAGGGCTGTTTGATGTTGACCCTGGCAGGATTTCCGTTCAATCATTCGAGAAATACCTAAGTAAATCCCTCATGAACGTTCTAGGCAGATTGCTAAGATCTGCGAAGGACTCGATAATTTACAATTGGTGTCCATTGATGTAGAACAACCAATGTAAGATTACTAAGTGTACCTAAGAGATCTTTGATGTATCTCGTGGCTCTAGACTCAATTAGTGCAACTTATGGTTTCCTATGCGGAGATTGGGGCAGGGTCTCCTGTTTCAATATCAACCGACTCTAAGAGAAGGTCGATAGATTACAACGGTTCCCCGTGAGAATGAAACAAGTATCTTTTGAGAGATACCCGAGTGGCTAGAAGGTTAAGGTGCATGCGTCACTGGGTCCATGATGTCTTTTATCTTCAATACCGGTGTCGCCTTAGCAACAACCAGTAGCATATGAATTGAACCCGGTGTCTGCCCTAAGGTTGAATAATTTGGAGGGCTCATTTCTTTTCACCCTTTTCATAACGTTTCTTTTTAATTCTTCAACCCCTTTTTCTCCGTTCCATTCATTTCTCCTTTTTCGAATCATGCCTAAGGACTTCTAAATACTAACTATTGGTATTGTCCTTGGGTAGATCCCTCCGGTTTAGGCGGATCATAGGACGGTTATTCCTAACCTTAGTCACCTTATAACTCCATGACTATCCTAGTGATGCCTTTTGAAACCATTCATTTGAAAATCTCTCAAAGTGTTTGTGAATAAAAACATTTTATAACACTTTTAGGGTTTCATTTTCTTATGAAATACTCCCCCTCCACATGTGCTTATGAATATTTTGCGGAAAATAACACATGCGGGAGAAGTTAGCACTTTAGAATTGATCCACTCTTAATAGACATGTACTCGAGGGACACGGTTACGTTGCTTAGTTAAAGGGATGCATTGTCAGTTTTTAGGTGACAACTAGCCCTAATAACTAACTTGAAGTTGTAAACATTCCATAAAGGAAGTTAGATCCGTCAAAGTAACGTCTAGAAAGAGTTTCTCGAAATGGTACAATCTACTCGGATAAATCCTTTCGAATACTAACGGTTTTTGTTTCATCAATTCTTGGGTCAATTCTGAGTCGAGCTCGAGTGAGATACAATTTTGCCACATCATATTTTAATCATTTTCTTCTTCTCCCCCTCAAAAATAGCATATCAAATGTTGTTTTTGCAAACGATTTTGATTAAAATATGCTTTTTGAGTATTGTGGGGAGTTATCATCAAAGATTTGAGATTTTAAAAAACGATGTTTTGGTACAAGTACTCCCCCTCAACTTGTGGATACTCATTGAGGTGAAATACTTGTCTTTTGAGTAGAATTGTGAAAATCTGAAAAGTTTAATAAATTCTACTCAAAAGTAAGAAGCCTTCGCTCCTTATTTTAGGATTGTAGCACTGAAGCGTACCATAGGGTCCTTTCTTTACTAGGTATGGGTTGTGCACTGTTATTTGTACACAAGCCTTAATAATTCACAATTAACAAGAATGAATTAGAAATAATGAAAGGTTATACCAAAAGCTTAAGTCTGAGATGAGGTCAAGGCATTGAAGTCGGTGGACTTTGCATTTGGCCTTTGAAATGTCAGGATCGGAAACGATGGACGAACCCCGATATAACTTTCCAGCCTCCTGATCTGTTCCCTTCGGTTGAGCCTTTCTTCAATGGAATGGATGAAGTTCTTTACCATTCTTTTTGTGCTAGAATTCCAACGAGTATTCTTTCCTTCTTTTACTTTGTTCAGATCGTCCGTCAATCTCCCCACTAGACCATCACGAACTCTTTGCAAGGTAGCATCACAGAACTTATGAAGCTCGTCGAACCGCATGAACCGTAGCTGATTCTTTGAGTTGAGGTAGGTAACCCCGAACTTTGGTTTTTGGAGAATCATTAGTTGAGATGCGTCATGTAGTTCTTCGATCATGAGTTGTGGTTTGGTCAAGTTGAGATGATTCTGGTAGCTTTCAACACCTAACTGTAGATCTTCTACACGTTCACGGATGATCAGTTGTCTGATGTACATGAGCAAGGAAGAGATGAAGTTGTACTGAGTTGACGTTGGGAAGCCCCTCATTCTTCCTTGAACTTTCTCCAGATACATATCTTCTACGTCATCTAGATAAAGATGTGGGAAATCGGCTTCACAAAACTTGTAGAGCTGTTCGTCTTGCCTCTTAACCACTATTTCCTTCATGTAGACATAATCAAACCGTTTATCTTCCAGGATTTGCATGATTGCGACGATTCGGCCTTTGTTCTTCACATCACCGGATGTACGTTCACGTCTGTGAGTGTAGCCGAGCTTTCGTCGTTCTGACCAGTTCTGAATTCCAAACAAAGCGTCTCTGTTGTATTCCACAATAGAGTTGCTGAAAATAGGAGCGGTTTCTTCAATGTTTGGAACCTCATAACGAGCAGCTGGTACTGAAATCCTTAATGAAGACTTGTAGCGATCTTTGGAAGCTTTGATGTCGTGTTGCAGGTAGCGGAGATCATAGTTGAAGAAGAACCGATATGGAATTCTAGGCTTGTCAGCAAAGCCTTGAAGAGGTAAAGGTTTTGTCCAGTCGGTGAAGTACGGTTCGTTGTGTTTTCCATGGGCATCGAAGTTGCTTTCCGGATTAAGCCAATCAAAGGAGTCTGATAAAGCTGATGCAATGTTCTGCAAATGGTAGTCCAGCTCTATTTTGTTTCCTGATCGTGCCTTAAGAAAGTCACGAGCATCCTTGTTGATTCGCCTAAGTTCAGCTTTCGTCACTTTTTCCAGCTGAAGACCCGAAAGAATACTCTGAGCGTATTGTAAAGTGTTGCCCGGGAGTGGTTCTTCGGTTTCAAGCGGTGGATGAGCTTTAATCATTGTAGTGACCCATTCAGATTCAGGAGCCTCAGGAGCATCTAACCATGTAAAGCGTTTGGTTTGCTTCTTCTTACTCTTAGACTTGTCGGTCTGAGTTGTTGATGATATTCCAGCTTGTGGTTCAGGAGATTCAGTTTGAATGAATTCATGTTGTGGTTCCTCCTGTTGATCATCTTGCTGAAGCATGAATGGTTCTTCTGCTGCTGTAGGTCCAGACTTGGGTGCTGAACTTTGTGGTTTGCGGGTAGAAGTCTTAGATGCTGGTGGTTGTCTGGATGATGATGGTTTGCGGATAGACTTGGATCTTTTGCTTTGTGAGTCTTTGTCCGGATCATCGTCTTTTCTTGGACGTTTGCGTGTACCAGCGGCTTCTTTACATGACTCTGTTGCCCTCAGGGATTCAAGTAATGCAGCTTCTTCATCAGTCTTTTCTACCTTTTCAGCAAGTTTGGAAGCTAACAAAGTTTCCAGTTGTTCCACGGTTAAATCCACAGGCTCAGTAGGAGGCCTGTTCGTTTGCAGATAGAAAGGAGTTGACTGAAGCGTTTTGACGATGTTTTTACGAATCCTGATGTCTAGCTCATTTCTGATGGGTTTCAGCAGTTCAGACAACTCTGGAGTTACTGTAGATACAAGATTTTCACCCAAGTATTCTTTGGTGTAGTCTTTGATCATCTCTTCCATATCTGCTGTCATGTACTTGTCAACTTGAGCTTTAGTCTGCATTAACTCCTGTACTTTATCAGAGAGCTGAGTAACCAGTGTAGTCATTTTCTTCATTTGGTCTTGAAGATCACCATCGTGTTGTTGTGGTGTTCTCCTAGTCCTTGAAGATCCCGCAATATGCTTTGCCCGTAAAAATGCTTTTGTAGTTCTCAGACTGGCTTTCTTCATTCTTGGTCTTTTTACTTTTGGTGGTGGTGGTGGTGGTGACTGGTCTGATGATGATGATGATGATTCTGCTTCTCTACCTGATTCAGAATGAGGTGGAGATGGATCTTTAGGTGGAGTACCTTGAGGGATTGGAGGTCTTTCCGATGTCGGAGACCTATCTTTTGGCGGTGATGGCATATCGGTGTCGAAGAATTGATCATCTTGATCTAGATCATGAGGTTGTTCATCAAGATTTTCTTCTGCCGGTTCCTCTGAGGTTTTCTTAGTCAACTCCTCTTCTTCCTGACCTTTGGCTTCTATTTCTGGAATCGTTGTCTCAGTTTCCTTTTGTAGTTCATCTGTAGTCTCTTCTACTCCAGCATCTTTCATAATAGTGTTACCCTCAGCATCCTTTTCTGGTTGTTCGGTTGTTGCTTCAGTTGCTGTTGGAGATATCATGGTATGACTAGAACCACCTTCTCTAGCTTGGAGTTCAAGTTGTTGCAGATGAGGTTGTAGTAGTTGAAGGTTGAGA
>LBNU01002896.1:21882-32660 GCA_014162995.1 Artemisia annua
TGTATAAGTTACTTGTTTACACTTCTTCTCCCCCTTTTGTCGAAGCAAAAAGGTGGACTCCTAGACGAGACTTCTACTACACTTCAATCCTTGAAATAAAGAGGCGAGCTTGCATCATCGTAAGTGAAGCATTGATCATATCAACCTCTAAAACATGACTTTAGCGAATCCATGGATCAAATAAATTGCAAACTTTTAACCTGCATCAAGGGTTAGTTTCTTGCGACAAAAATATATAAAGATAGGGATGTAATACACATCGCCAATGCTCCCCCTTATTTTAGGCACCAAGAAATCAAGTAACAGAGGAGTGCTACAAGGCAAAGTTAGTTGAAAAAGAATGCACATATACATAATGATGATGATGGATATCTGCATGGCACTTATTGGGGAACAAGATATGGATGTCTAAGGTATATGGACTAAAAATATGACACATGCAATTATTGTTTTGAAAGCAACAACCAAAATCCAAAATATCATGACCAATGCTTAAGAAATGGCAATGATTACGACCAAAAAAAAATTCGACCAACATATTTTAGCGAAATATGCCAAAATATATACTAAAAAACAATTGAAAGAAGATGATGATGAAAATGGTACATTTATTATTTTTATTATTATATTTATTTATTTATTTATTTTATTTATTATTATTTTTTTTAACGTAGAAAAAACGAAGATGGATTAGCATGGATGGAAAAGGAAGGTGATTGAAAAGGGTTCACAAGTATTGTTTAGATTAATATATCGTTTGACAAAGGTGGATGATTGGGAATCATGGGATTTTTAGGTGTTTTGTTGGTTGATGGCCGAAGGTGGATATGTGAAATGAGGTGGTGATGACTCAACAACACTTGAAGCTTGGATATCGTCTTTGTGTTCTTCACTTACTAGAAAGTGGAAAAGACGCATTTCGTAATGAAATTCACCTAGACGAGGTGGTGATGTCTTAACAACATGATGCGACGAAAAGTGTACCCGTTTTAAGGGGTCATTTAAGCCCTAATTCGAGTAAATATGATCAAATATTGCCCTAAATCGTTCCTTTTGTCATTTTAGGTACTTTTGAGAAGAATTCTGGAAAACATGCATATTTGGACGTTTTTGGAGCATAAAAGTGAAGAAAACGACAAAGTCTCAAAAGAAGCTGAATTTCCTACCTGACGGCGTCAGAGTCACAAGGTGACGTCGTCAGCCAACGTTGACAAAAGAGTGAAGTCATATTACACTAGACGCCCTATGAAGAAAACAAGATGTTTTCACTTGACGGCGTCAGGTGTTAAAGATTGTAGGCCGTCAGGTGTTAACTTAAAGAGTGACGGCCCAGAGCAATTTAAAGGGTGACGGCGTCAGAAGTAAATCTAGGCCATCCGAGAACCCTAATGACGGCGAGCTGACGGCGTCAGAACTTATAACCTGATGCCGTCAGAATGTAAAATCTATATATATTTTCCTAATTTTCATTCATTAGTGTGGAACTTTGTGGGGAACTTTTGGGATAAACCCTAAGACGATTTTAGCTGTATTTTCAAGGGTTTTTCACCCTTGAATCCTTCATGTTCAATTAAAGATAAGTCCTCACTTAAATTAATCAATATGTCTATAATAAAAGATAGTTAGGGAGTAAGGAAGTCTAAGTAAACACATTTGTCTCTATATAAGTTTTCACAACCTTTTAATTTGTTGTTATTTTATTTTTATTGCAATTGTAGTTTTTGGGTTAGTTGACTAGCAACTAATTTCGCCCATTCCTCCAAAACCTGAGATTTTCCTTGCTTTCAAAAAAATTATAAAAATACAAAAAATAATCTTCCTTCACCTTTAGAACTATTAGAGTAGTTTTTCTATTCTAACGAACACTATTCCCTGTGAGAGAACGATCAATCCCCCGTACTTACCACTACACTATACTACACTGACCAGGTACACTGCCTGGTGGGATTGCAAGCTTCTCAAGATCCCTTGAGAGGTAAAACCTGTTGCGTGGTCGCAATCCTACGCACATCAAGTTTTGGCGCCGCTGTCGGGGAATAGTTATTGTTTAGGTAGAATTTTTTTTATTTTATTAGGTCTACTCACTAGATTCCTTTCTAGTGAGATTTTTATTTTATTTTTCTAGGATTTTCTTTAGTTTATCTATTTTCTTCGTGTTTTTGTTCGTAACCATTACCATCCGCCAACATGGAAGGTGGTAACATCCTCGATCCCAACAACCCACCACAACCAAACCAACCTCCTAGAGCCCGTACCTTAGGAGAGTATTCCCGACTTAGCCACCATGGCTATCGAAACACCATTGAGCTCACCCAAGGAGCCAATGTCACTCTCTTGCGATCCGACACCATCCGGTTGGTGCATAGCGGATGCGTCCATGGACTTCGTTCCGAAGATCCAAATCAACATCTCAAGGATTTCCTCAAAATCGTAGACTCCATAGACCTTGATGTTGCCACTCGAGAGACTACCCGATTACGTCTCTTCCAATTCTCTCTGCGAGACCATGCTAGTCAGTGGCTAGAGCGTCTACCCGCAGGATCCATCACCTCTTGGGATGATCTCACAACTCGCTTCTTAGCTCAATTTTTCCCACCGGGGAGAACTACCAAGCTAAGGAATGATATCTTGGCGTTCCAACAACGCCAAGGCGAAACCCTCTACGAGGCATGGACTCGATTCAAGGACTTACTCCAAAAAGTCCCTCACCATGGCATAGACCTTTGGCTCCAAGTCCAAATCTTCTATGACCATATCAATATCCCCACGAGGCAAACCATTGACCAAGCGGCCGGTGGCAAGCTACGTGATCTAAGTGCGGAACAATCATGGGATCTCCTAGAAGATCTTGCTCTATATGACAACGAAAGTTGGAATGATCCCCGTGATTTGAATAAAACGGTCAAGGCAATATCTTTGCCTTCGAATAATTCAAGCACTTCCGACCGTAGGATCATAGAACTTGAAGACCAACTCAAGTTTCTCATGAAATCCTATGAGGCTCCTACACCTTCAAGCCAAGTGAATAAAATCACTTCCTCATGCGAATTATGTAGTGGTCCCCACGACACTCGTGATTGCATGGAACTCCCCGAACAAGCTTTTGCGGATTACGCATCCTAGCGTACCGACGGAGCGGGAGACAAGTTGTACACTTTCAAACCCGAGCCAAACCCTTACGGTGATTCATACAACCCCTCATGGAAAAATCATCCAAACCTTAGGTGGAAGTCAAACCAAAACGTGCCCCAAAACAATTCTTCCAACCCACCAAATCGTTTTCAACCCAACAGTCCTTCCTCGAACCGTACCTTCAACAATGATCCTTCCAACGACTATGGTAGTACCAATAACTTTGAAGGATTAATGTCGAAATTTATGGCATCTCAAGAAGCTCGTATATCCAAGTTTGAATCCGAGTTCAAACAAAGGCAAAGCGAGATGACCGAAAAAATCGATTCCTTGTTGAAGATTTTCAATGACCGAGAGATGGGCGCCCTCCCGAGCGAGACGGTCAAGAACCCGAAACTAACGTTAACTCCATTTCTTCGGTTTCGTCCCCTAGTTCTTGCCCACAATACTATTCGGTCAACACCGTGACCACGTGTTTCAAACAAACCCACATCCCTCAAAAAGACCATGAAAATAAGGTATCCGACACCAAATCGGTCAACAACATAGTTTAGACATCTCCTACTCAAGACCTTGACGAAGAATTCAATGAAATCCACCTTGAACGTCCGGCTATTGATGTGTTAGAATGAGCCCCCTACTATTACGCCCTCTTAGAAAAATATGAGAAGAAGCTCAAATTAGGTGAAAAAGGGACAGCTTTTGTTCGAAACAAACTACCTAAGAAATTAGATGATTCGGGCTTATTTGTCCTACCATGCAAGATCGGTAATTCGGAAGCTTATGACACATTAGCCGATCTTGGGTCTAGCCTCAACTTACTTCCATTACCTCTCTACACCATCCTAAAATTAGGAAAGCTAGAAGAAACCGAGGTAATAATAGGTTTAGCGGATGGAAGTGTAGCCTACCCGGTAGGAGTAGTAAGGGACGTGGTAGTTCACATAGGGAGGTTAACAATTTTAGGCGATTTCCATGTCCTCGATATGGTAAGCGACCCTACGTGTCCCTTGTTGATAGGAAGAGGATTTTTAGCCACCGCTAGTGCTATGATTGATTGCAAGGGATCCAAGATAGCGGTAGGAGAAGGGGAAACTTGGTCGGTTTATGATGTTAAGAAACATGCCTACGACACCATTGAGGAATCAACCGATAGAAAGACCTCTAGATACGGACCATGGTTATAAGGANTACGAGACCATGCTAGTCAGTGGCTAGAGCGTCTACCCACAGGATCCATCACCTCTTGGGATGATCTCACAACTCGCTTCTTAGCTCAATTTTTCCCACCGGGGAGAACCACCAAGCTAAGAAATGATATCTTGGCGTTCCAACAATGCCAAGGCGAAACCCTCTACGAGGCATGGACTCGATTCAAGGACTTACTCCAAAAAGTCCCTCACCATGGCATAGACCTTTGGCTCCAAGTCCAAATCTTCTATAGGGAGGTTAACAATTTTAGCGGATGGAAGTGTAGCCTACCCGGTAGGAGTAGTAAGGGACGTGGTAGTTCACATAGGGAGGTTAACAATTTTAGGCGATTTCCACGTCCTCGATATGGTAAGCGACCCTACGTGTCCCTTGTTGATAGGAAGAGGATTTTTAGCCACCGCTAGTGCTATGATTGATTGCAAGGGATCCAAGATAGCGGTAGGAGAAGGGGAAACTTGGTCGGTTTATGATGTTAAGAAACATGCCTACGACACCATTGAGGAATCAACCGATAGAAAGACCTCTAGATACGGACCATGGTTAGAAGGAGACTTTATAGGACCCCAACGCCCATTCTACCTAGAAGAGGAATTTGTAAACCGAACACAAACGGTAGAACAACTTTTGGCCAAGAACACCGAACTAGATTCCTTTGAAGACCCCCTAATTATTATAAAAATGAACGACTTCCTAGGATTTTTGCCAATCAACCTAGCCATGAATAAATGGAAAAGCAAGGGCGATAAACATAAATGGAATTGGGATAGGCCACCTAAGGAAGGGGATGGATCGTGGCACATAAAGATCACTCTATATGATCCGGATGGAGAGAAGTTTGAGAGGTCATACCTAACCAAACGCACCGATAGGACACTTCCAACCAAAATCAACCCTAAGGATGTCCTCGATTTAGAACTCACCTATGTAGGATAGGGTGACTTTGAGTCTAGCTACAAGACTCGTTAATAAAGAAAAGCGCTTCTTGGGAGGCAACCCAAGCTTTGTGTGTTTTATTTGTTTGTTTAATTTATTTTATTTGTTTCCGTATATATAATATTTCTTGTTATTGATTCGTGATTCAAACTAACTTGTGAAAATGCTTTAAATTCTTTTTAACTTTGTCTTAACTACATATAAAGGTATGTTAGAACCTAAGTTTTCAACGTTTAAGTCAAGTCTCGGTTATTTCAACATTTGTAATAGGTTACTAAGATAATTAATCATGTAATGTTTATGGATGAGTCCAATACTCGTCCAATGGGCTTTAGGCCCATACGTTTAAGAGAAAGGAAGGAGAAGGGATGTTGCCCTAGCTCCTCTCCTATAAATAGGACATCATGTAAACCCTTTCTCTTGTTGGTTATTTCATTTACATAAGGAAACTCTTGCACTTTTATTCTTCATATTTGATCTAATCAACCAAACTCTATTTCTCATCTCATTTCTATCAAATCTATACTTGTGTTTACAATATGGTGACCTAACAAGTGGTATCAATCGCCAAAAGAAGGTGTACGTTTTTGTTTTTGTTGCTAACGACCCAAAACTTGTTTTTTAATCGTTATTTTTTATAAAAGCTTGTTACTTTCTTGTATGTTCCGTGTTTTTATCACATCTTTTTCATCAAAACGTGTGTTACAAACTCAAACAACCAACAAAGTTTCAAATTTTCATAAAAAATTTCAATTCGTACTTTTGTACCATTTTTTGAAATTTTTCAAAGTTTTGAAAAGTGGTTAAAGTTTGCAACTTTCTTTAAGATTTCATCATTTTAAGGTTAGTTGTACAAGAATCCTGGATTAAAAACGTGTTTTTGGATTGCTTTAAACCCCATTCTTTCGAGATCTTTGGTTTTTGCTCCTAAGGTGTTTCCGTTGCTTACTCAGTGCTTTTCTCTCTTGTATAAGAAAGAAAACACTTCGACTTGTTGGATATTATCGCGATTGTAGAATCTCGATAATTTGTGGAAATTTTTCTCGAAACTGTGAAACTTTCGAGATCTTTTCTAATCTTTCGAAATCTTTCAGTTTTCGAGATCCTTGGAAAATTTTTGAAATCTTTTCATAATCTTTCGAGAACTTTGCTAAATTCCATAGAACAAAAATTCTCAAAAATTTTCCCCAAAATTTCTCGATAACTTACATTTTCGAGAACTTTGGTCAACTTTCGAGATCTTTGGTCAACTTTCGAGAACTTTGGACATTGACTGTTTTTCGAGATATTCTTCAACAAAGTTTCGAGAAAACACTTGGGATAGTTTTTCAAGGCTTGGCATTACACTTATACCTTCTACAAGATCCATTTACACACAAGTGTTTCATCATGTCTCAACTACCGTACTCAAACTCTCCTTACACTCCACGTCACAGTACCGACCCTCGTCATATACTACAGTTTGGTAATGAATCATATCCTCCTATGTTGATTAATGGAAACTACACTACATGGAAACGACGATTCTTACAATGGGTTGCTGTTCGTCCACACGCTGATCTCATACTGAAATCCATTCTTCAAGGACCATATCAAATGAAATTCATTGCTGACTCAACAGGCTTCATTGAACTAGAAACCAAAGACACTTTGACTGGCCATGACCTAGACCAACATGCTGCTGACTACCAAGCAAGTTGGTACATCACTCTAGGTCTTCCAAACTCCATCTACTCTACCCTGGATTTTGAAGCTTGTGCTCATGAAATGTGGAAACATCTTGAAATCGTGCATCAGCCACACAAAGACCTACGAATGAATCAGCTTCTACAGTCTTGTCTCCACAGGAAGTTCATGAAAAGCATCCTCCCTGCTCCACAAATCACTCTTTAGAGCTATCTGGAATCGCGACTGACAAATTTGGTTAAGCTTGAAGATGATACTACTCACGTGGAAACATCTGGAAGATCTCATGGAATGACTAACTTTACCTCTCCTGTCATGGATAAATCACATGGAACTGTTGATATGCTATTAATGGCTGACACACATGAACTCCACGTAAGTGACTCAGGCCCAGTTTATGACACCGATGGTCTTTCTCAGGTGGTGCAAATTGTTCTCTGGATTGTTGATAGCGGATGCTCCCGACATATGACAGGCAATCTCAAACTGTTAAAAAACTTTGTCTCAAAGTTCATTGGTACTGTCAGATTCGGGAATGATCATTTTGCTGCAATTATGGGTTATAGGGACTATATCAGTGGTAATATCGAAATTAGTCGTGTTTATTATGTTGAAGGCCTTGGTCACAATCTATTTTCAGTTGGTCAATTTTGTGATGGTGATCTGGAAGTTGCATTCAGGGAGAAAACATGCTTTGTTCATGATCTACAAGGAAATGATCTCATGTCCGGCACACGTGGAAACAGTCTATATACAATTTCAATGTCCGACTTGACCGCTTCCTCTCCCATTTGTCTACTTTCAAAGGCTGAATCGACAAAATCCTGGTTATGGCACCAACGCATGTCACATCTCAACTTCCGAACTATGATTGATCTTGCTCGCCATAAACTAGTTGACGGTCTTCCAAGGTTCCGATATACAAAAGATCACCTATGTCCCGCTTGTGAACAAGGAAAGAGCAAACGTGCACACCTCACCACCAAACCAGAACCGAGCACTGATCATGTTCTTCAACTTCTTCATATGGATTTATGTGGACCAATGCGAGTACAAACGATTAATGGGAAACGATACATACTTGTGATAGTCGATGACTTCTCCAAATGGACTTGGGTCTACTTTCTTCGAAGCAAAGATCAAGCTCCATCAATGATAATCACCTTTCTCACGAAAATTCAGGTTCAACTTCGCAACACAGTAAGAATTGTAAGAACAGATAATGGAACTGAATTCAAGAATCAAACTCTTCGTGCATACTTTGAGAAAGTTGGAATTGAACATCAAACATCAATTGCACGGACTCCCGAACAAAATGGAGTGGTCGAAAGACGCAACAGGACGTTAGTGGAAGCCGCACGAACGATGCTCATTAATGCTCAATTACCAGATTATCTTTGGGCAGAAGCCGTCTCTACCGCATGTTACACCCAAAATCGTTGTATGATCAATAAACGTCACAAAATCACACCGTATGAAATTGTTCACAAACGAAAGCCCAACATACAACACTTTCATGTATTTGGATCTCTTTGTTATCCGAATAATGATCGTGATGATCTTGGAAAGCTTAAGGCAAAGGCTGACATCGGTATCTTTATTGGATATTGTGAAAACTCCAAAGGTTTTAGAATCTACAACCGTCGTACTAGAGAGATTCAGGAGACTATCCATGCTAATTTCGATGAGCTCACATAAATGGCTTCTGAGTAAAACAGCTTAGGACCCGCAACCAACCGTCTAAACTTTCTAGATTCTTCAGTTGAACCATTGTCACTAACTCGTCAAGAATTGGAAACATTATTTTCTCCTTTGTTCGATGATTCATTTGAGACACGTGCACCAGATGTATCCACTAGTTCCGCTACTCAACCTGATAATATTCAAGTACCTGATACAACGGTTACTACAACTACAATAGTAACACCCGATGCACCCCTGAATGAATCACCAACAATAGAAGAACAAACCGCTTCCAACACCGACAACCCAACTGAAGATCTGAACCAACAACAAGTACCCGAACCTGCAAATTATGATCCAAATGCGTTCTTCAATCCGTTTGCTCCGACTCCGAACCTTTCTGATATTGCTGAGTCGTCAACACGCAACTTGGAAACAACTAATATGCAGCAGTTTCTTAACCCTCTCCCTTCAACACATCATTGGACTCGTGACAATCCAATTGTCAACATTATTGGTCATCCAACAGCTCCAGTTATGACTAGACAAAAACTTCACTCCGATGCCGAACATTGCATTTATGCTCTAACAGTTTGTCATGAAGAACCGAAAAATAATAAAGAAGCTCTCACTTACGACAACTGGATTGAATCAATGCAAGAGGAATTCAACCAATTCAAACGTCTTGAAGTTTGGGAATTAGTTGAACGACCGGATGGATTTTATGTCATTGGGCTAAAATGGATTTGGAAAAACAAGTTGGACGCAGAAGGCAATGTTATTCGTAACAAATCACGTTTGGTAGCTAAAGGATATACTCAAGAGGAAGGAATTGACTTTGAGGAATCTTTTGCACCAGTGGCTAGACTCGAAGCTGTTCGAATATTTTTAGCATACGCTGCTCACAAAAACATGGTCGTTTATCAAATGGATGTGAAAACTGCATTTCTGAACGGTCAACTACGTGAGGAGGTATACGTTAGTCAGCCAGAGGGATTTGTCGACCCAGAGCACCCAAATCATGTCTACCGACTTAAGAAGGCTCTCTATGGTCTCAAACAAGCCCCCAGGGCGTGGTATGATAAACTTACTGCTTTCTTGCTTGCTAATTCTTTTACTAAAGGTTTACTAGATCCAACTTTGTTTATTCAAAAACACGGGGAAGATATTTTAATTGTGCAAATATATGTCGATGACATTATTTTTGGCTCTACAAACAAAAAGTACTCAAACGCTTTTGCCAGATTAATGAAACAAAATTTTGAAATGTCAATGATGGGTGAACTTACGTTCTTTTTGGGACTACAAGTTCATCAGTCTCCCCGTGGAATTTTCCTAAATCAGTCCAAATACGCTCTTGAGATAATTAAGAAACATGGAATGACCAGTTGTGATACTTACAATACTCCTATGGCTAACACAACTAAGTTAGATGCGGATCCAAATGGGAAACCAGTTGACCCCACAAAGTACCGAAGTATTATTGGGTCACTGATGTATCTCACCGCTAGTAGACCGGATATTGTATTTGCTGTATTTATGTGCTCTCGCTATCAGTCCAGTCCAACTGAACGTCACCTCAATGAGGCTAAGAGAATCCTTCGATACGTAAAGGGAACCATTAATTTGGGGATCTGGTATCCGAAGGATTCCGGTTTTGAACTAATAGCTTTTTCAGACGCTGATCATGCATGGTGTATGGATACACGCAAAAGTACTTCTGGTGGTTTGCAGTTTCTAGGAGATAAACTCGTGTCTTGGCAAACAAAGAAGCAGGATTGCACATCACTATCGTCAAAAGAAGCTGAATATGTTGCCATGTCTGCCTGCTGTGCACAAGTCATTTGGATGCGTACACAACTCATGGACTACGGTTACTTATTCAACAAGATTCCAATGTACTGTGACTCGAAAAGTGCGATAGCGATTTCGTGCAACACGGTTCTGCATTCAAAGTCTAAGCACAAGGAGCATGTTGAAAAGGGTACAATTGAGTTATATTTTGTGGGTACAGAATACCAACTGGCAGACTTGTTCACAAAACCACTACCCCCGGGAAGGTTTACTGAGCTAGTTCACCGGATTGGTACACGGTGTTTGACTCCGGATGATCTCAAATCTTTTCTTGAAAA
>LBNU01002897.1:20269-45142 GCA_014162995.1 Artemisia annua
AAGCTGCACATGAATAATGATCCGTCTTCTGGTATTCCTTTCTCAAAACCGGGCTCTGAAGAATCCCCTTCTTCATGGATTGTTGTTCATTCTAATGTGCACTCTATAAATCAATCACAAAAATATAAAGGAAAAATGTCGGCTAAGAATTTGGAAATGGAATGTCAAGTGATCACAGAGTTTATTTGGTATTGTTTATTTGAGATTGAAGTGAAATTTTACGGGTTTGTGTACTTAGTATCTTCGGGATCCTTGTTCGAGCCTTTGATCTCTACATTGACGATGACTTGGGTATCTAGTTATTTTGGTAAATCTTCTCTTCTATTGCCACAAAATAACTATCACATTCAGTGTCACAACTCACACGAAGTTGTCGATATTCAAGAGGTGATGTACGTCTTATACTTGATGGTTGGATGGTTGAAGAGTATAGAGTACTTAGGGACTCGATGCATGATGTCTCTACACCACTCTTTGTCATAAAATGGTGCAAGTTTAAGTCACAAAAAACGGGGAATTCTACTTCATTTTCAAGTTGGGAATATCGGGTTTACTTCACAATGTGGTCATAGCAATAGCCGACTGAATATAAGGGTTGATAATGATAGTCAGAGAGTTTTTCTGTAGCGGTTGATTCTCACAGGATACATCTAAGCATAAGTTGTTCTTCTCACAAAATTTCAAGTTGTAAGTGCATATAATGTGTGGCTGATTCTGAAGTATCAAAAATAGCAAAGGGGAAGGAGACATACATCAAAACGCACAACGAGTGCACATGATGAGCTTTATACATCTTCCTAATTGAAGTTATTCCGGGAAGTTAAATGTAATAACCGCAGAGAAGATCAGTGTTCTAACTCGTTCTTTTGGTGTATTATTCCACCTACGTAGGGGAAGAGATGTAAGAAACAGTTTCTGATGATAAAAGAGGTACAAGTGTGCTTCAGGTTTTTGAGCTTCATAGAATGAGACTGATTGCATCATTTCAACTACTTGGGGGAAGTGGTCTTTGGATAATTTTGGTACGCATTACTTCAGCCTTTTAGCTGGAAGAAAGATGAGAAGAACTATTCAAGCGTGAGATGATACTTTGCTAAGCTACCAAAGCTTTATAATGAGGAGGCTAAAATTCGACGATTTGGTGGTGCCTAGTGATTAACTCAGCTGTGAGATTCTAGTGATTTGTCAACTACTTGCGCTTGGTGAAGTGTTGTAACTTAAGTTGTTTCGATTAGTATGATTGTAATTTGACGTTGTAAGTTAATCCTTACGACTTGACTCATTACGATCGGATCTATTGTAACTTGACTTGTCGCAACTTGACACTTAGTGCAGATTGTGACTTATCCAAGATCTCACTCTAAGTCATAATCGCATATCACATCTTTCGGTTTCTTTTGTTGACTTTAATAAAATCCCTGGAGAGAATCGATCTCTCGGTTTAAGTCACAAGAGTAATAAAATCCCGCTTAAAATTATTTCATGGCATCTACAGCTTCAGGAACCTCAAAAGCTTTGGTGGTGAAAGTTTAAGAAGTGTTGATTACTGTCTTCTTCAACGTACCGACTAATTCTCTCTGTTTGGTACTCATGTCAACATCTTCTTAAACCAATCAGTGATTGCTCAGGGCTCAAGAATTTCATGAATGAGTTTATCGGGATAGTTAGATTCGGAAACTACCAGGTTGACACACGTATGGGTATGGAGATTATGTCTCCGGTGACTGAATAAATTTCCAGGGTATACTTCGAGGAAGGATTTGGGCACAGCTTGTTATCTGTTGGTCAACTTTGGAATTCCAATCTCGAAGTAGCTTTTAGTAAACACACGTACTTTATCAGAAAATTGGATGGTGTTGATCTTCATCAAGGCAAACGTGTCACTATCTTGTACACCATTGATGAGACGAAAAGTGTTACGCTTTTAAGGGGTTATTTAAGCCTTAATTCGTGTAAATGTGATCAAATATTGCCCTAAATCGTTCCTTTTGTCATATTAGGTACTTTTGGGAAGAATTCTGGAAAACATGCATATTTGGACGTTTTTGGAACATAAAGGTGAAGAAAACGACAAAGTCTCAAAAGAAGCTGGAATTTCTACTTGACGGCGTCAGAGTCACAAGGTGACGCCGTCAGCCAAAGTTGACAAAGGAGAGAAACTACTTTACACTTGACGGGCCAGAAAGATTTTGGAACATTTACACCTGACGCCGTCAGGTGTGACAAGGTGTAGGCCATCAGGTTATAAGCTAAAGAGAGACGTCCCAGAAGACTTTTGAAGGTGACGGCGTCAGGATTCAACCTGACGGCGCCAAATGATATAGAGTGACGACGTCAGAAAGAAGGCTTGCACGAGAAGGAACCAAAGTGGAACCATCACAAGTTAAACAAGACAATCACAACTTGCGCGCGGAGTAGCTGTTACGGTTTTGGCCATAAAATCTTCATACGAACTCGGATTTGGGTGATTCAAAAGCCCACGCCAAGAGGACGAAAAAATCTTCAATTTGGTGAAAATGATAGGCTTGCGCTGTCAGGTGTTAGAGCTGACGCCGTCACCCTTTGCCGACATAAAATCAGCCTATAAATATAACATTATAACTTCACTTTTTGTAAGCCCCCAACCCTAGGTCCGATTTTAGGGTTTGGGTAGGTATTTTTCCAGTAGATTAGAAGTCTTATATCATCACTTTATCATCTTTGATCATTAATTTGATCATTGATTCGTGTGGAACTTTGTGGAGAACTTTTGGCACCAAACCCTAGACGATTTTCCTGTACTTTTTAGGGTTTCCAACCCTTGGAACCCTCATGCTTAATTAAAGATAAGTCTTCACTTTAATTCAATCAATATGTCTATGTGTTGGTTGTCTATCTCTTTTGCTTGTCTTTCAATTAACATGTGTAGCTAAATTCTCTAGTGTTTGCTTAGATCTAATGAAACCTAACTATTAATTATTGGTTAATTGATGTGTTGTTGTTTGTTGGGATGATTGTTCCATCAATGTTAGGCTCAAGAAAACTGGCGAACCTCCTTTATGGTAACGTGCTTGAACGTCTTGGGAAACATGTAGCCAAGGCATACTAGGCTATTAAGGTAGTATTTAACGCATGAGTCATTGTTTACAATCCCTATGGTTGTGCCGTGCATGGCATATGAGGAGATAAGAGCTCATAGAATTGGAGAGATATGTATGCCACTCCATTAGTTATTAGGAATACACCCTTCATCCACACAAGTAACATACATATCAATTAACCGGTAAAAGATAGTTAGGGAGCAATGAAGTCTAAGTAAACACAATTTTCTCCATATTGTTTTCACAACCAAATAGCTTAGTTATTTTATTTTCATTTGCAATTGTAGTACTTTTGGATTAGCTGACTAGCAACTAATTCTGTCACACCCTGAATTTACCTGTTAAATGGCAGCGGAATTGAATTCCCGGGTGTAACAATCATGGCATCTCATACAAGGTTACATTGAACGACCTAAAGTGTCGTTTTGTAAATACAACGTTTGATCATTTTATTTAAAACGTAAAAGTTTACAACAAAGGTCCCAAATAGTTTTTACACATTTATTGAAATGAAAACAACAAGATCAAACGNTGATGATTAGGTAATGCATGAAAATTAAAATCATTAAGATGTCCACCCCTAAAGGTCCTCGAACATGACTATCTTAGACATTCATGTTTCCATCTTATTGTGCTTATAAATTATAATAGGTTATGTATCTAGAGCTTGCAGAATTTCCATTTATCCACAAACTATTAAACAAAGATCATACTCACTTAGCCACTTTGACATGTTCTTTGCGTAAATATGAGCAAATACTACACCCTTTGGAGTCTATTTGCTTGAAGTATATTGCATTTGTGGTATCAGTCATGATACCCAATTTTGAGTTGATGGTACGTCGCTCCCTATAAAACATTCTCTCATTTTATGTTCTTTTTCATCAACAGTATCTCGAAGGTCATCCATGTTCCAGATACAGGCCTCAGAAGGCGCATCTCCTGTTGATGCTAACGAGTTGTTCGATGACTTGAAGGAAAAGATTGAGATACAGATTTCCACCCTTAATTTCCCCTTTTGTCCAAATATCCTTGTTACACCATTTTCTGATGATTTTTATTTATTTATTTAATTACAAGCTACAGTGGGATGCACTTGAAAACAAGTCAACGGTTATAGTCTATGGAGGAGGAGCAGTTGTTACAATATGGCTCTTTTCCATGTTTGGGCTTTGATCTTGCTTTCTAATTTTCTCATAGCTTCCAAAAATCTTGGAGTTGGTAGGACTTGGATACACCGGATAGTTTTTCTACCGATATCTCCTGTTTAAGGTAGGATATCACATTTTCAGACCAGAACTGAGACATCCTTAATGTTCTAAGATTACTAAATCACGATATATATCGTTATGGGCATTCTAACAACTTGAATAGAATGATACGGTAAGCGTGTAGCCATACTTATATTGAGGACCTACTGATATTTCTCTATTTTTTATATTTCAGTCGAGTAGAAAAGAGTTAGCAACTGATATTGAGTCAATTAAGAAGAAGTTTACAGAGACGGAGTAGACGGACACTTTGATGGTTGGAGGGTTTGAAAAACAAGATTGATTTTGAAATGTACAAGCAGGGTATATACTCTTGTTAATGTGATGCTGTATATAGGTTTTTACATATATACTTGAAGATAAGATTTCCGAATGACTTTTGAAAGGAAAATTTAGTGTTTCTTCTCTTTAAAAAGTCACCCAACTAAGCAGTATAATCTCCGCTGAGTTTGACTTATAAAGTCATCTGTTTTTTTTTTTTTGAAAAAAAAATATAAAAAAAATAAAAAAAGTTTAACAAATACATTATTACCGGCTTATAACCAATTCAACTTGAATTCTAGACATGACAAGAAGTATAAGATATTGAAAGGGTTCTATTGATTGAGTCATTACATAACGAGATTATATGTCTATTTATAATAAACATAACATATAACGTTAGCAACAAGCAGCACAAACATAACCCTAAACATACTAAACCCTCAGTTCTCAATTGAGCTTAGGCTCTAACTTCATCTAACACTTCTTCGCAGATTGAATGAGAGTTTTCGAACGCACAAACTCGATAAATATTGAAATCGTCTTCTTGCTTTTCTCCTTCTTTTGAGTATTGTTTGCTTCTTCCTTTTTGTTTAATTGCGCGAAGGTAAAGTTGTATCTGACGGCGAGGTTGTATTCTACTTGACGACTTCCTCATTTTTGTTACTTTTAATTTGATTCTAAATCCAAAATGTGTAAAGAGAAATTTAATCAATGTTAAAAATTTCACGATTTTGTGATATATGTACCATTGTGAATCATCTGTACAAATTTAATGAATCATTACTATAACTCGATTTTTGTGAAGATTTTTGTGAATCAAATTTGTTATATATAGATTCGATTCACTATTAATTGATTTATACTTGTGAATCAAAAACAAAATATGAATAAATAGCTCAAACGAAGATTTCTCAATCTTGCCAATTTAAAAACATTCTGGATGAAGTGAATTTGGTATCTTTGGTATAATTGGAAAGAACGTGCATTCTATTATTTTTTGCAAGTAGATACACGCTAAAGAAGTAATGGTTGGTAAGTGACATTAGTTTTTCTTTTTGCTGGTTTATTTAAAATTTCATTTTCATCAAATTGCCTACTACAAAAAAGGAAAATAAAAGAGAAAAGTCTCCTTTACAAAATGAGAATAACTGATTACACATCTCACATGATAATTTTCATATTTTAGTAAACATCACACCTATAAAAATCCGATAAAATAAAAGGAACAAAACCAAACGTTGATTAAAATAGGAAAGAATATTTAGCGGAAGGTATTGTTTTTGTGGTAAAAGTTCACGTTTGTAGCTTGTACTTTTGCATGTTTCGATTTCATGAATAATGCTAGCTAGTAACATTTTCATTTAATTTGTTGCTAAAGTTACCATGACTTACGAGTTATGTAAACAGTTAAAACAAACGATTTAAACTGTTAGTCGCAAATCACCACCACCACCGGTCAAGTCCCGATCACCACCTTATGAGTACAAATCACCGCCACCACCATTTAAGTCCCCACCCTCACCATACTACTACAAATCACCACCACCGCCAGTGAAATCACCACCACCTCCATACTACTACAAATCACCACCATCACCAGTGAAATCACTGTTAGTTTATGGACAATAAATTAATAGTGTATGTTAGGATCGAACTCGAGATCACAGGATTGCACACTTTACGTATGAGAATTAAAGTTTAATAATTTAATATAAAAAGTTATATTTAATTATTAATTAGACAAAATAAATAATGAACGTTAGTAATTAATGAAAATTGACTAACGTACAAAGATAAGGACCATGGATAAAAATAGAGAACAAGAAAGATCTAGAACCCTTGTGGGCTCTTAGATCCGATCGGCCAAGGGTTCCTAACCCAACCCAAGCCCTAACTTGTTCCTTAAGTTTTGTATCCTATAAAAGCAAAGTTAGGGGTTTATGTTTTAGATCGCTTGTACACAATAAGTCAAAACAAACCTTACTTGCTTTTCGTCCTTTGTACTTGTCGACTAAATCACAGATACATGTTTTACATGCATGCATTTATCATGCATGTGCATGAATAGTTAAATAGTGTTTTTCTTTTCTTTTGGTTTTCTGTGAATCGACAACAACAATATCACAAAAGGAATTTGGTGATTTGTTTATTTGGTCAATTGTTTTGTTTATAAAACAAATATGTGTATTATTAAACTAGCATTTACTTTAATTCGTTAATAGTACGTGTGTACAAGAACGTTATATAACCACACTATTGGTTATATCTTGGATTAAATAACAAAACGGTAAGGGGTTATTCGTGTAATCCTTATAAACCCTAATTAGGGTTCTTGATATTGAATTGAAGATTAAGTTCTTGTTTGGCTAAAACTTTAAGGTACTTTTACTATTTATTGTTTAGTTAGTTAATTATACATTATATGATCTTGTTATAACGCTTCCGCATGTGTATTTGATGTTTATTGTTTATATATATGATATGTCATGATTATATAATTCCAACATTGGCATCACGATCCGTTATAATGTGTAATTAATTACCAAAACACATAGATTGTTTTTGTACATGTTTTTTAGATTTAGGGTTCATAAAATCGAAAACCTAATTTTTATTAAAATCGATTTTTTTTAAAAAAATTTTAGGGTTTTTGGATTTAGATGTTTAGTTTGATTAGAAACCCTAAGTAAACATGTTTATGTGTTTCTATATAAGATCTTGTGTGACTATTTGCAATAATTGTTATGTGGAATCCATGAAAACATGCATGTTTAGCATGGATTCAATGTCATATATGAATTTAATTGTTAAGATTAAACATGTAAATTAATTGATAGATGTTGAATTGGGTAAGACTCCAATATTAAGGAATCAATTGTGAGTTAATAAAAACCTAGAATTGATTTTTAATAGGATTATTGAATTAAGTTTGCATGTTGCTACATGTTTTATACATATTTAATGGTTATGTTATGTATGTGTTATTTAGTTGTTTATTTTTTTTATTTGAATTACTTGTTTTGTTTATTTTGTAAGACATGTTTATATAAACGAAAAAGGGTAATTTTTGAATAGAAAAATAATATGGACTAAATAAACGGCGACATTTGTTTTGGTTTTTAAGAGTCAAAATCTCAAGGTTTAATTGAGTGATGTTTTTGTACAATAGTGTGTGAAAGGCGGACCGAAGTTTGACAAACTATAAAGTGGGTATAAGTGGAGAGGGGTTTTTTAAGAGATTCGCTCCTACCAGCTCTCTGCGCTCGCCTGTGCGTCAAATTAGACTAGCCTATATGACTATATCACTATTTTACGTACACTCTCATCTTAAGGGTGAATTGACTACAATTCCACTATGATTATCTGAAACACTAAGCTTTAGGGCTTATGCAAAAGTACGATATAGTGGACGATAATTATTAGTAATTCTTTGATTGGTGAACCCAATACCTCAATCAAAACTTTGTTATTTTGATCTTAGTGAATTGGTAAATAAAATTGTTTTGTAAAAACCAATGTTATGAAGTTGTATGCATGCTTCTTCATACATTATTTTGATCACACATCAAAATTACTACCCTTAAAATTAAGTCGAATGCCATCTAATTAAAGAACACTTGAAGTTGTGATTTACGTCATGTGAGAGCTTGGCTAGATTGCAATGGAGAGGTAAACTTTATACTTTCATTACTAGCAGATCAACTGAATGTAATGGAATTATGGGTTTGCAATTTTTAAATTAGACGACTTAAATTGAGTAGGAAGTGAGAGCTTGGACTTAGGGCATTAGATGGGGATGAAACATGCTTACATTGCAAAAGTTCTTTTGTGAATGTAAATCACATAATGATCTAGGAATTGCAATATGATATTGGCAATTATTGTTCGACAATTACCTTGTTGAATACTTTCATTACTAGCAGATCAACTGATGTAATGAAACTATGTCAATTAGGATCCTAGCTTTAAGAAAATACTATGGTTTATATGAATATTTACCAATGGGTATTTTATTTTCATAAAGGTTTTATTATCGAAAATACTAAAATTGAATTTTGTTAATTCTTTTAATGTATTAATGCAACGTTAAAACCGTAAACGCACTTTGGGCTTTGGTAAATTGATCTCGTTCTGTTTTCAAATAAATGTTTGACTAAGAATAATTTACTTAAAAGACAAAGAAAGTCTGATTTCTATGAAAGAAGAGTGAGACACAATCCTATTCCTTTTCATGAATGAGAAAGGATAATAGGAATATTAGATATGTCTAAATTATAATATATAACTCATGGCAAACTTTTATAGTTAAGAGTTGCTCATTTAAGTTATTAAAGTTAGAAGCTAGACTAATTACCGTAAAATGGTAAAAGACAAACTAGTATATTTATCTAGTTGGTTTTGTTTTGACCATTTATAGGTTCTACATACATTGTGGATGGTAGACCTATTAAGGAAGAAATTGCATGCCCAATTTTTCAAGTTAATAGCATTGATGGTTATTCCATCATTTATGTAGTGGAATACACTTTTAATGCATAAGTAACTGTTACGTATGAACATTCAAAGGTGTTGGAAAGTTAAAAGAACACTATTTTCTTTTACTGACTATGAAACACTTACAATGTTGTCAAATTCAGTGGGAGAATTGTGTACTTATTACTGAGAAAGAAATTATTGTAATGATCTTTAATTCAGTGGGAGTTACAAGCTTTGTAGCTAAAGATAATTACTTTCCAAAAGTAGACACTCATAGTTTTAAGGTTAGTCTTGTACTTTTCCTTACTAGACATTGTTGTTCTACATCTACTTGTTATGCTAAAATATATGACACTATCATATTGATCACATAAACAAACGCATGGCGTGTTGTTTATCAACTATATGAGGTTGTTCCATACACAAGTGGGAGAAATGTTATATTTAATTGTGTGCAAGAAACAACTCATAAAGATATGATTTAAAGGATTCTCTTGACTGCAAGGTAAGAGACTAACGTTATAATAGGGCTTATACACATCTAATTTAAGAAACACTAGAAGTTGTAATTTACGTCATGTGAGAGCTTGGCTAAATTACAATGGAAAGGTAAATTCATACTTTCATTACTAGCAGATCAACTGATGTAATGGAATTATGTTAATTTGCAGTTTCTAAATTAGATACCTATCAGAACATGTGTCAATATGATATCAAGATTATTTAATCTGAATATTTATGTATTCTTGGAATGACATAAATAAATGAAGAAATAATGTTGTGTTACATTATTATGAAGTAATAAATTAACTTGAAAATACTATTGAAACCAAGAGATGGTGTTCATAATTACTTTTATTAAACATGTTTATGTTTCATTGTAAAAATATAAACATAAAGTCTTTAAATTAGACTTATAATAATGTAAGACGTTATGTTGTTATGTTTTTAATTAAGACGTATACATGAAGTCATTAAATTGTTATGTGACTTATAATGTATAGTGAGATTATAACTGTTTATGTTTTCCTGTAGAGACATGGACATGAAGTGACTTTGTCAAAAGTGCTTGTGTTATAAAGCATGTAATTGGCTTAAAAATACTATTATACCATTAAAATGACTTAATTGATAAATAGACAAGCCAAAAGGAATATGGTTATCTTAAATATTGGTAGATTGTCTTACAATATTAATCCTAATGAAATACCATTTATGGTATGTTCAGTTAGAAAAATCAAACTCTTGTTATATTGTTTGATTAAAGATAACTATAACTTCTTTTCTTCCAAAAGTTATCAAGGTTAAAAAATTGAGTATGGATAGAATATACTCAATAAGACTCCAACCTAGAAGATTGATAAGACACCATCATATGATGGAATGTGATGAATCACATTAAGTCTTAAATTGAAGTTCTGAATTTGTTCAACTGCTTATGAAGAGGTTATTAACAAAGTAAAGTCAGGAACTATCAATATGTATTTTAATCCCAAAAGAGAACATTATATTGTTGCTCTATTTGCTAAGTATTTATAGATAGTCTTTAGATTACTAAAAGCAAGTGGGAGTTTTGATCTTTAAAGGATAAAAATAACAAGATACATAATCTTCTAAAATAAACTAGTGAATATCATGATGAGGCTAGACATGAAAATGTTAAACCTCAAGATGATGGAATTCTCATTCATAGATCCACAAGGAGATCTCAGATATATGATTAATATGTTGAGATTTATGATACATTATCAAATATGGAATTGGGTAAAGTACATATACTATGAATAATGAAGATGCTGTCCATAAAGATAATCAATTTTAGAACTTGGTTTATCTTAATAGTTAGACTAGAAAATGAAGATGAGTTTCTTCAAAGATAAGGTAACCCTTGTGGTTTAAATCTTTGCATAGAAATCATATGGACAATATTGTACATGTATTTAATGTATGTCTTATGACAAGATTATTAATCACATTTAAGCAATTAACTGTGATTGAATACTCTTTCCTAAGCACATTAAATAAACAAAGATGATAATTTTCATACTCATTTTCATGAATATGAAAATTGATAATGGATTATAAAACTATTGTATAATTACTTAAGCGAGGATGATAAGTAATTAAGAGTTTTATAAATTCGTATAATCTTTGAAAGTGTACAAAATGCAAGAATTCAAATATGGATAAATGCATGCATCTAAGAGATTGTTCTTATGTTTAATTATTAAATCCATGTTTTGATTTATAATTCAAATAAGATAATTTCTAAGTATTCCTAAAAGCTAGTGGGAGTATTATGTTTAATTTCCTAAATCATATATGTTGTAAAACATATAAGAAGTAACATTCCATATAAGTAAAATGTTAAGTCTTAGTTTGGAATGAAACTTTACTTGAAAGATTTAGAAAATATGACATACAACCTTGAAATAAAAGTTTATTATTTAATACACATGTGCGGTAAATGAATCTAATAGAACATGATATATCATTTAGATATCTGAATGGATATGTAGAACATGAATAAAATCTAAGTATGACTCCAGGATTTTTCATGTACATCATGTTATTGTTGTATCATGCTTAAATACAAGATGATTTGACAACATTGATATCTAATTGGAAGTTATTAGATAACTCGTGTAATGAATATTCTATATGAATATGTTTGCATATAGAATCACATCCTCAGCCTGGAATAGCTTCCAGATTCTATAAATGAACAATTTTTCAAATTGTTGTGAAAATTGTCATAGCTGACAAACTTGAATGTTTGGAAGGTATCAAACATTACACAATTGATATTAATGTTTACGGGAATTTTAAAGAGCATATTGTTGTTTGCATACAATGATGATAATTGAGATGACACTCAATACTAGTCATGGTGAGGATTTCATCTTTAGCCATATGTACTAGTTGTACTTACTAAGAGCATAGTTGCATTATACATTAAATAATAAGAATACTTTAAACTTTAAAATATTTTGGAAGTTTGATTATCATAAACTGGTGGTTAAGGATGTCACACATTTTATGAAATATTATGTGACATTATCAAAATAGTTGAGTATGCACATACAATAACTTCACTAGTTGAATTCTAAAATAAGTATTCTCAAAATTCCGATAGATCAAAATTGGATGATTTATGTTTTGTCAACAAGTATGAATGTCATTACTTGAGATATAATTCATCAACTAGAGTTATCATGCATTGATCTATTTCGTATTTGGATAAGGGATGTTAAACAATTATTATAATGAATTAAAATACTTGGTTTGTTTGATTTCATTTATAATATATTGTATCTTATATTTGCATGTTTAAATCCGTGAATAATTTTAGTTATTCTAAATTGTCCGTTGTCGGTTAATAATATGGGAATATTATTAAATTAAGACAAATCTGAAGGTTGGTATAATATACTTAAAAGTATATTGATGCGTAGACATACCATTTCAGATGATATTCAATGATACCGAATATAGGACTTATCCCAACTATATGATGTTACTTTATGGATATTGTCATTAAGTAAATCCTAAGAAGTTATCCTCAGACTTGAGATACAAGATAACGGTCATGAATGTAGTGCATTTTTGTGGAACAACTTAACGCTATACGTAACTGGTAGTCATAAGGGTTGTTTTCGGAAGTGTTACAAAGTTTGTGAGTTTTGCTTGTAGTCAATACAGAATTTGTTCCTTCAAATTTATTTTGGAGTTTAATACTGCTGGGCCCCTCGTAGGGTTGTCAAGATGTTTTCACAGCCGTGCCCAAGATCTTCCCTGAATATGTTCAGATGATTTGGTAATCTTGATCAATCACAAACAATGAGAAACAGAATGGTTAATTAAGGAATGACTTTGATCCATATCCTTATTAACATGGTATTAGAAGCAAAAGGATAATAATAATGATGAATCATTAAAAGGTTTTCCAGGAGCCTTACTCGAGATCGTACTAGAGGCATCGGCGTGTTGCTAGACGATAACTGATGTGATTACACTATTAAGATATGTCCAAGTGGGAGCTGTTAGTTTATGGACAATAAATTAATTGTGTATGTTAGGATCGAACTCAAAATCACGGGATTGCACACTTTACGTATGAGAATTAAAGTTTAATAATTTAATATAAAAATTATATTTAATTATTAATTACACAAAATAAATAATGAACGTTAGTAATTAATGAAAATTGACTAACGTACAAAGATAAGGACCACGGATAAAAATAGAGAACAAGAAAGATCTAGAACCCTTGTGGGCTCTTTGATCCGATCGGCCAAGGGTTCCTAACCCAACCCAAGCCCTAACTTGTTCCTTAAGTTTTGTATCCTATAAAAGCAAAGTTAGGGGTTTATGTTTTAGATCGCTTGTACACAATAAATCAAAACAAACCTTACATGCTTTTCGTCCTTTGTACTTGTCGACTAAATCACAGATACATGTTTTACATGCATGCATTTATCATGCATGTGCATGAATAGTTAAATAGTGTTTTTCTTTTCTTTTGGTTTTCTGTGAATCGACAACAACAATATCACAAAAGGAATTTGGTGATTTGTTTATTTGGTCAATTGTTTTGTTTATAAAACAAATATTGTTTTGTGTATTATTAAACTAGCATTTACTTTAATTCGGTAATAGTACGTGTGTACAAGAACGTGATATAACCACACTATTGGTTATATCTTGGATTGAATGACAAAACGGTATGGGGTTATTCGTGTAATCCTTATAAACCCTAATTAGGGTTCTTGATATTGAATTGAAGATTAAGTTCTTGTTTGGCTAAAACTTTAAGGTAAGTTTACTATTTATTGTTTGGTTAGTTAATTATGCATTATATGATCTTGTTATAACGCTTCCGCATGTGTATTTGATGTTGATTTTTTATATATATGATATGTCATGATTATATAATTCCAACAATCACCACCATCTCCATACTACTACAAGTCCCCGCCTCCACCAGTGTATTCTCCACCGCCAACATACTATTACAAATCCCCCCCTCCACCATAATACTACAAGTCCCCACCACCACCCGTAAAGTCTCTGCCACCACCATACTACTACAAGTCTCCACCCCCGCCTGTGAAGTCTCCACCAGCACCATACTACTACACGCCTCCACCACCACTAGCAAAGTCTTCTACCCACTATTATACCCATCACCACCAACCCCCTATTTCCCCCACCATCACCAAGTGATCGTAAAGGTCGTGGGTAAAGTTTATTGTTACAGCTGCTATGATTGGAAATACCCAATCACTAGTAAAAAATGGCCTTTCGTCACACATGGTCGATTTTGAACGGTCACACGGTAACATTTTTACATGACTAAATTTACCAGAATAAAATAAACAGCCACACTTGATCCGGCTTGTGTACCATTTCGGTATTATATTGTCACACATTTGAATATTTATGTGACTAGAGGTATCTGGAAAAAAAAATTGGATTATTTAGTCACTTATAATTTGGGACGTGTGACCGATACAAAAAAGTTTGAAACATTAGTCACACTATATATATACATATGTGACAAATTTTGGTCACACAATTGAATAGTGTGACCAAAATCCATATATGGTCACATGAAGTAATTTTGTATGTGGCCAAATCATATAGTCAAGTTTGTCACACATTATCTAAAATTGACAAATATATGTCACACACTTGAACAGTGTGACCAAATGTCATATATGATCACACCTACATGATTAAGTGTAACCAAAATTCATACATTTATATCTTAAATTAGTTTTAAAAAGTTTTCCAAAAATTTCGTCCTCCCCCCAAATATTTTCATTATATCCCGCCAGCCCGCCCTAATTTTTCCCAAAATCAAAATCACATTTTTCGATCCCCTCTCACCTTTCACTAATTCAGCCACACCCGTCTAAAAACCTAAAAACCTTTAGGTATGAATAAATTTCATTTGTTCTTTAAAACACTCTTCCACCAAAAATACAATCACCAATTTTTTAGATCTAAACTTACTATCAAACCCTAACCATCCAGGATTCCTTGCACAAACAGTTCAAAGAGAACCTACCCATCATCGGATTTAATTTCAGCCACCGTCACCTACCCATCATCGGATGGTGGTTTTGTTAATCTTGGCTGGAGGTGGAGGGCCGATAATGAGTGATTTGTGGGCATTGAAGGGTCTCACTGAAGAAGGTAACAAAATTTCTAAATCGCGTTATTTGGGTTAATAGTACCTTATAGCGATATAATGTTATTATGTTATGAAAAATATTACTGATAATGATAAGGTACTTGCAGTAGTCACAAATCGCGGTTAAAATGATTTTCTAAGAGAATTGAACCATGTTGATATTTGTCAATTAATTTGATTTCTTTTGTAGTATGCTATGGTTATTACAGTAGAAGTGTCGGAACAAGTTGTGATGATTGGTAATAGTAATATTAAACGTGCTGCGATTAATATATGAGTGTAGGAGTTTGTTGTAGCTAGTAGTAAAAGTTTGTTGCTATCGGTGGTAAAATAATGAAAGTGGATGTTGAGATATTCAATATTGTGAAAATAAATTGATGTTATCACTGTTTGTGTGAAAAAAATTGGATTGTTATAGGAAAGTATATGTGAAATAGTTGTTGTAATTGTTATTATTACTTAATATTTGAATATGCTTTGCTATTATTAGTTATCTACTTGCAATAGTAATTATTTTTGTTAGTTGTAAATTTGTTAAATTTTGAAAATGCATTGCTATTGTTAGTGAATATGTCAAAATATGTTGTTGTTAGTAAAAATGTAGAAATACGTTAATGTTGAAAATACGCTCTGTTATCAGTATTTCAGTATACATATGAAAATACAAGTCGATGTGAAAGTTTGTTGTTATTGGTAATGGTATGTTTCTGTTATTTATGGTAAAAGTATGAGTGGATGTTGCTGGTAAATGTGTGAAAGTATCTTGGTATTTTATGTAATTAACTTGTTCATGTTTAACTTGTTTTGGCAGCCATGGGAGACATACCAAGCATATCTCTCGATTGATCTTAAGAAACACCACAAGCCCACCACCTGGTTGGACAAACTTGCATACTATGCTGTGAAATCACTCTGATTGCCTACTGATCTTTTCTTTAAGGTGAATAAATTAGTACCACTTACAGAATTTTGTTACATAAAATGCAATTGTATTGGAAATTAATTGATTTATGGATAATAATAGAGGCGTTATGGTTGTCGTGCAATGATGCTTGAAACCATGGCTGCTGTTCCTGGAATGGTGGGAGGGATGCTTCTTTACTGTAAATCCTCAAGGCGGTTTGAGCACAGTGGTGGTTGGATCAAAGCTTTGCTATAAGAAGCTGAAAACGAGCGGATGCATCTAATGACATTCATGGAAGTTGCTAAGCCGAATG
Organism: Artemisia annua; assembly: GCA_014162995.1. Classification (NCBI taxonomy): domain Eukaryota; kingdom Viridiplantae; phylum Streptophyta; class Magnoliopsida; order Asterales; family Asteraceae; genus Artemisia; species Artemisia annua. Next base: position 36,777 of record LBNU01002897.1, read on the forward strand.
GTATGAGCGTGCTCTTATGTTCACTGTTCAAGGTGTTTTCCTCAACGCCTACTTTCTTGCATACCTTGCTTCACCTAAACTGGCTCACCGAATCACGGGGTACCTTGAGGAAGAAGCGGTTCACTCGTATACTGAGTTCTTAAAGGAGTTTGACAAAGGAAACATTGAAAATGTGAAGGCACCTGCTATTGCTATTGACTATTGGCGTCTTCCTGCTGATGCAACACTTCGTGATGTTGTGATGGTTGTAAGAGCAGATGAGGCTCATCATCGTGATGTTAATCACTTTGCTTCGGTTAGTATTCATTCATTAACTGGTTTTAATTTGTATCTTGATTGTTTTTTGATGAAGGTTGTGACATTTGGGATTTTGAATATGTTGCAGGACATTCATTATTAAGGTCGTGAGCTTAAAGACAATCCTGCTCCCATTGGATATCACTAAGGAAGATGGAAGAGATAATTGATGAAATCTAATGAATCTTTTTTTACCCAACTCAGTAATAAAGATTGGGAGAAGGCCTGGTGATGCTGAGATCGTGTATGCAGCAACAGCAAAGGCAGAACGGGAGATGACCTTAGTCGCTATATTTATTTATAGGTCATTACAACATATTCGTTGGTGACCTTAGCTCTGAGGTTACAGATGCTATGCTGTTTGCATGCTTCTCTGCCTATGCTAGTTGTTCGTAAGTAACCCGCGCACCCACCTAATTTTAATTACTGTTTTATTTTTGAATTCAGTTGCATAACTTGTCCATTATTCTTCTTGATATTCTTGTGGGATTGCTCAGTTGCACAGCAGAAATGGAAGCAACAAGACTGTGAAGTCACCATCTGTAGTTTCAAGAAAAAGAAAAAACACTGACGAAGGAGATGGTATGTATGCATTAGCATTCTGTTCTTTATTAATCTTCTTAGTTGTTGATGTTAATTAACTTGTCAGCATTCAATTAAGTTGATGTATTTCTTGTTATTGGTTTTGATATTAGGGGCTGCAGCATCTAATAAAATTCCATGGGAGTTATATATACACATTCAGGAGGCACTTGAACTAAGGGAGCTTGTGGAGCAGAACAAGAATGACTGTAAACTAAAGAAGGAATCGAAAGACAAGAATGACAGTGCATCAGATTCAGATTCTGAAGACGAGAATGGCCATGATGTAGAGTTGGAACTGTGTGAAGACCGTCTTAGGGATCTTGCCAAGGCGTTCAAGAAAATGAAGCAACTGCCACGTGACTGGAAATAGTATGTTTCACGCCTTTAATACACCTTCTAGTTTATATGCTACTATTGTTATTAGATCAAGAAAATTTCGTTATTGTAGTCATACTTATATAATTTTTGAAGCGACCCGGACACTGCTAACACCTTTGTGGCCATTGAGCCAGCTAATTCTGCACTCCAAAAGTTTCCACCTCCTCAAAAAAATTGTATGTATTTTCATTCTTTACTTTGGCCAATTATCTGATGCATAGTATTCAAATGTAGGCTAACAAATAAATGAATGAATAACATGTTGATAAATGACTATTCTTTGTTGAATGCTTGGTATGAGTGACCACTAATGTATTTTGCAAGGATATTAACTTTCATATACACAAATTTTTGATATAAAAGTCATAGGCGAAGCAAATGAGACCCGACCCGATTGGGCGAAGCAAACCAGACTAGAAAATCACAACTATAATAATTTTCTATTGATGTTTTTGTTGTTGTTGAATTCTTTGTTGCAGCATGTGTTTAAAATGGAAGGAAGGAACAACGGACTGCTACAAGAAAAGCATAAATCAAGTGCAAATAAGCAGCAAAATGATGAGTTCTTGAAGTTAATACTGCTAGTGTATTAGTTACAACTGTTAGTTATAAGTTAGTATAAGTTAGTACTGTTGGTTCATATAGTGTATTAGTTACAACTGTTATTGTATTTGAATTTGTTTTGATAAATATTGATTTCTTAAATGTGACTAAAAGATGTATATAGTCACATTTATCAACTATTTTGGTCACTGTTTGCTTAATTTGTTGTGTGACTAAATATTACAAAAGGCCACACAAAAAAAAATTCATGTGGCAATTATATGATCAATAGTCACACAAAATATACATTTCTTCACTTTAAACAACATATGGTCACACTTGTTAACATTTTTGGCCACTTTTTGCTTAATTGTGTGTGACTAAATAGCAAAAACAAACATGATTTGTGTGACTAAATATTACAAAAGGACACACAAACTAAAAATTCATGTGACCATTGGATGAACAATAGTCACACAAAATACACATTTCTTTATTTTAAACAGCATATAGTCACACTTATTAACACTTTTAGCCACTTTTTGCTTAATTGTATGTGACTAACTCCAAAAAAATAACACCCGTTGTGTGACTAAATCATCACAAACGTCACATTTATTATATATTCATGTGGCCATAGGACGGAAATAGTCACACAAAATACACATTTACTTGAATAAATCATCTCAAATGTCACATATATTATATATTTATGTGGCCAAAGGACGAACAATAGTTACTCTCAAAAAACATACGTGTGTGACTATAAAGTGTTTACAGTCACACATACTGATTAATCCAACAAAACTTGTGCCTAATTTGTCACACATATTCGGGGTTTTGGTCACTCTTTTTCGATGGAAAGGGCCACGAACTCAACAATGTGACCATATGCCACCTACGGTGGCGGGACCTTTAATGACACACAACGAAAAAAACGTGTGTGACTATATGCATATCGTCACACATTTTTGGCGTGACCAATACAACTTTTTATACCAGTGAATCAAATCACATGCTAAGCATCACCTTAAAGGTACATATTATACTCAAGGGCAAATACTATAAAAAACATCATACTTGTCCTAATACCATAAAAAAATATCATAATTGTCCTAAAACACACTTTTGGGTATCAAACAAAATGTTTTCCTCTTTGAGGTACTGAACTTTCATTTTATGGCCTCTTTGAGGCACTTTGCGTTTTTGCCCCTCGAATTATTAAAAATCTAGAGGCAAAAATGTCACAAAGTGCGTCAAAGAGGCCTGATGTGTGTGCAATCGTAGTGTAGTGATTTCTCCAAAGAAATACTTCGGTAAGTCTTTCCCCGGGTCATGTCCCAGTGAAGGTGTGAATGGAACCTTTGATTTCGGTTCGTGATTAAAAATATAGTGAGATATGATGGTGATTATAACTACCGAAATTGAAACTACACTAGAAAGCATACAATTAAGCAATTAAAATGATAACATAAAGCATGGAAAACCTAAAATGCAATCTATTCTAAAATCGCGAGAAATATCTAAAATATATCGTACGTGCGCAAAATAAAAAGTGAAATCAAAGCATTACTAATCCTACGGGAATGAAAATGATTTTACTAGGTCCTAAATGGTTAGATCAAAATTTTGAGGAAAAGAAAAATATATTTTTACTTTTTATTTATTTATTAAGGTTTTAAAACTATTTAAACTAAGAAAAATGATTAAAAGTAAAAAAATTTATTCAAATAATTCCAAACTTTTGCAGGTAAAAAGCTTGTATTATTCTAATCCTAGAAGAAATAGGAAAAATGAATTAGCTATTTAAAATAAGCTGAAAAATAAGCAAGATAGTTTTTATAAGCAAATAAGAAAAGAACAATTAAAAGGGTATAAAAGATTAAATTGTGCAAACCCATTGAGAAAATCCCAAGGGTGCAGTTGGTTTGGTGATGTGTGTTTGTGGTCTGGTTATGAGCAAGAGGTCACAGGTTCGAGCCCTGTGCCTTACTATTTATTTTATTTTCTTTATTTTATTTTTATTTTTAATTTTTTTTATTAAAAAAACAGATTAAACTAAGGAAAATGAACATTTTTAACAACTGAAACAATTAATGAAAACTGATAAAAAGCACAAAAAATAAGAAATCAATGAGCAGTTAACTAAAAGACTAGAAAAGGTAATGTAAAAAGCTGTATTAAGGAGTGATAAGCTAAACCTAGGGGTGTAAAAGCTAAAGCTAAAAGAGGTAAAAGCTAGAACTAGTTAAAGACGAAAACAAGCTAATCTTGAGAAGCAACAGTGGGTGAACTAAAGTGAGCAATAAGCAATTACGATCCAATGCAACATCAATCAGTCCCAATGACCCAACTAGCAGCCCAAAAATAAGCAATCAAACAAGCAATTCAACACAGAATAAGCACAACTTGATAAAGATGATCATGCAGAGAATAGGTACACTGATTTGCAAATCCTAGTAAGCTTATTATGAGCTTATAATCTGGCTTAAAAAGTAGCTGGTGGGGACAGTAAGGGTGCTGGGCAGAAACAAATGAATGAACAGTTCACTTTGAGATCAAATTCAGACAAGTAAATGAATTCCAAAACTTGAAAACCCTTTTGATTCTAAGAGATGAGCAACAAAATATCACAGAAAACCAATTATTATGTATTTCCAATCATTATTGAGTTCTAAAAGTGATCTAATGCAAAGTCCTATTTTAACTGTTTTGAAAACTTTATGCAGATGAACAATTTATCAAATGAGCTAAGTGACTAATCCTATTAATGCAGTATCAGTAAATATGCAATATAAGACTATTATGCACTTATCTAACCAACTAATTTGCTATAAACCTAAGATAACTATAAGATCTAATATAAGCTGATATAAACCTCAAAATTCAAGCTACTGATGTAAACACTACAAATCGACTTGGAACTGATAAATTTCTACATATTACTGCTCCAATTCACATATTAAAATGTTTCAAATTTATCTAGAGACCTAAACAAGTTTTTGACCACAAAAATCAACTATGCCAAACGGTCCTTATTCAACGGATTACACTACAAATCACAGATTCAAACCAATCAATTCCATAACAATGATCAAAATGATAGTCAAATCACTAATAGAGATCAGAGAAACAGTGAACAACAACCTTGAACAACTACTACTCAATATCACAGATTTGCTAAAACTTGAAGTAAGATATCCCACAGATATAAAAAAGCAATACACTAATGATTAAACAAGCTCAACTATAACAAAATCTCACTGAATAACATCAAAAAAAACACAATGAAACAGTAATATTGCAGACAATCAGATCTAAGCTACTACTAATGAATCAGATTTAAACTTTGAAAACGTTAAATGAGACTTACAAGTTCTATTCCCTAACCGAAATAGGGAGAACAACCAAACCAAAGCCTATCTTTAGATAGACCTAATCAACATCTCTGCAACCATCAACTACCTCTGAATTCACCACATCACCTTAACCATTCTCCTTGACTTTCGTTGACCAGGGTTCCTGTAACCATTTGAAACAGAATTTGAGTGAAAAACTTACTACAAGCTTTTGATAAGCTTGAATGAGCTACTGATAAGCTGATTTAAACAGTGTTAAAGCTTAAAGTAAATTTGATAACAACTAAATGAAAACAGATTTAAGTAAATGAGCTTGAATTGAAAACAAATACACTAAAACTTTTATTATTAAACGTTTAAATGATCACAATATACTCTAAAAGCAAATTGACAGCAATTTACTATCCTATTTACTACTCTGCTATACTCCTAAGCTAACCAAACCAATCTGTGAGAGATGAGGGGCTTTATATAGCCTTGAGGTGAGATCAGAAGGTCCTGGAAATGGAATATCTCACAGAATATTCGTCCCTTGATCCCATATGACAATCACTATCCAATCACAGCTCTTGGTGATCTATTCTGGCCAATCAAAATCCTTCGTTTGTCCACCCTATCATTCTTTTGATGTCACTCTTCTGACACGTTGTCAGGTCTTCTAGAAACTCGAGTTAATTGCCCTAAATACCCTTAATTGTGGTAAAATTGAGGTCGGGGTAATTAGGGTTCATGAGGATTCTGGTAAAATGTGAATTGGGGGAGCGGGAATGTTAAAAGTGAGTTTTTTATTTATTTTTGACTTTGGTTTGTGGGTTTGACTTCAGGTTAATAATAAAGGGAAGGATTGGGTCGGGTTGTGTAAAGGATGTGGGCCTTGGGTTTATTGGTTTAAGGAACTGGATTATTTATTTTGGGTTTATTTTGGTTCAAGTGTTTATTAGTGTTTAGGAAAGTTAAAGTTAAATTTCAAGGGACCAATAGTGTAAAATCTGATCTTCAAGGGACCACTTCTGCCAAACTGAATAAATGTCATCCAAGGGCTTATTTTGACAAAATATGATTCTTCAAGGACCATTTTCGACATATGAGCTCAATTATGATCAAAGCTTGAAAGATACTTCCCCGGCCTCGGCTTTTGAACACTTTTCCATCTCTCGTGCTCGTGTTGTCGTATTTGCTTGATTTTTGTCCAAAATTCACAATATCCGTACCTGCACATGTAAAACACAAAAACACTACATATTTGGTATAATTAGATTAGTTTTTGGTTATTTCGGTCCGTTATTTAGGTCAAAAGGTATGTGTAAATTAACACATACCAAAATNAGTTCTTGGTGATCTATTCTGGCCAATCAAAATCCTTCGTTTGTCCACCCTGTCATTCTTTTGATGTCACTCTTCTGACACGTTGTCAGGTCTTCTAGAAACTCGAGTTAATTGCCCTAAATACCCTTAATTGTGGTAAAATTGAGGTCGGGGTAATTAGGGTTCATGAGGATTCTGGTAAAATGTGAATTGGGGGAGCAGGAATGTTAAAAGTGAGTTTTTTATTTATTTTTGACTTTGGTTAGTGGGTTTGACTTCAGGTTAATAATAAAGGGAAGGATTGGGTCGGGTTGTGTAAAGGGTGTGGGCCTTGGGTTTAGTGGTTTAAGGAACTGGATTATTTATTTTGGGTTTATTTTGGTTCAAGTGTTTATTAGTGTTTAGGAAAGTTAAAGTTAAATTTCAAGGGACCAATAGTGTAAAATCTGATCTTCAAGGGACCACTTCTGCCAAACTGAATAAATGTCATCCAAGGGCTTATTTTGACAAAATATGATTCTTCAAGGACCATTTTCGACATATGAGCTCAATTATGATCAAAGCTTGAAAGATACTTCCTCGGCCTCGGCTTTTGAACACTTTTCCATCTCTCGTGCTCGTGTTGTCGTATTTGCTTGATTTTTGTCCAAATTCACAATATCCGTACCTGCACATGTAAAACACAAAAACACTACATATTTGGCATAATTAGATTAGTTTTTGGTCATTTTGGTCCGTTATTTAGGTCAAAAGGTATGTGTAAATTAACACATACCAAAACCCCCATACTAAAGTATTGCCGTGTCCTCACGCAATGTGATCAAATCACGCTTTTGAGATAAATAATTTCAAAACCTCTTTTTACTAACTTTGAAAAGTAGCAAGAATGTTCAAAAGAGATTTCAAAATCATTTATTCCCAAAAACGCCCCGATTTCCCATTTTATTCCACATACTAACTCTACACTAATAGTTTTGAATTTTTCAACTTTATTCAAGTGACGGTATGTTAACTTTCATTATTTTGCAATAACTTTTAGGGTCATAGAGTAGAAAACACAATTCATGGAAGAGTGACCATACGGATAAAATTCGTCATCCTTGATTTTTCACAAGCTCCCAAACTAAGCTTATAAATGAGATCACAGCCTACTTAGAACTTAGATGCCAACACTACTCATAAAAGTTACTTGTGAAATAACCTCTTGCTCCCATATCTTAGTGTATCTAGACTTTTTTAAATTAAGTTGAGAAATGAATTGCTTCAAATTTTCTTGTTCCAATAGATTTTAATCCGATAAAGATACCAAGAATTACGCTAAGTAGTTATTCATCTTCTCTCAAGAATCATTGCCCAAAAAATGAGGTCCACATCAAGGATTTTTGATACATATAAACTCTTATTCATATACAACGAAGACTTTGGAATCATACATCATAATAGACTTAAGTTAGGGAGTACTACACGTGCACCTCATGTGCCCGATCTAGGATCATTCACATGCACCTCACGCGCCACCAACTTGTCTAACACTTAAGCACATATCCATACATCTCATCATTGAATTTTTTCTCTTTTTCACTTTTTCTTTTTCTTTTTCATACTTTTCTTTCTTCACTTTTTTCACTTTTGATACTTTTTTTTCAAGGAACTTTAACGGGTAGTTCCGAAACCTCATACATAGAACATATGACAACCCGCTATTTTACAGGTCAATACTATTTTCCAAACTCGCATTATTTACTTTAAGACTTACATGAAAAACGTTTTACGTTTAACTTTTAATTTCATAAACGTAAAGTTATGAGCAATCATAAAATTTCATAATAACAACAGAGTATATTTAGTTTATGTTACCACATTTCATTATTAATACTTACTTTCATAATTTAATTGTTG